>JAJOOO010009127.1:0-58012 GCA_029582685.1 Solanum piurae | reverse complement strand
TGTATAATTATAAGTGTATAAGACGAATATATATGTATTTGCATGTGTATATATAATTTTCTTTCGCTTTATACAAACATAAATTATACATTATACAAACATAAATTATACATTATACAAACATAAATTTTACATTATATTGTATAATCTGTGTTTGTATAAAACGAGAAAGAGAGAAAGGCAAAAGAGAACTGGGCAGGGGAATATTTTTATTGTTTAATTATAAGTGTATAAGACGAATATATATGTATTTGCATGTGTATCCGTGTTGAGTCCGCAACCCCTTGCCTTGTTAACAAATTTTCCTATGGCAATGGATGGTTCTAATGAATAAGTAATAGTTTTT
Source organism: Solanum piurae (assembly GCA_029582685.1). NCBI lineage: Eukaryota > Viridiplantae > Streptophyta > Magnoliopsida > Solanales > Solanaceae > Solanum > Solanum piurae. The sequence goes on along the minus strand of JAJOOO010009127.1, from coordinate 57,666 downwards.
GCTTGGCTTTTATATTATCCTTTTGACAATTGTCAATGTGAAAATACATACAATGTCACCTATATATTTTGGCAAAGTATTGTTTCAAGGTTTTTTTCTTTCTAATATTGCCTTTTTTTCCAGCAGGTCTCGGGGTTCTCATGAATTAAAGTGAAGAGGAGATGTAGTGAATGACTTGTCTATATAGGTACTAAGAGTACTAACTTTATTGCATTACATGGTGGGGTTTGTGTTTTTTTCTGTAACTAGTGCAAGAAAATTTATTTTGGTTGATAAGCCAATATGGTGAGTAACTGTTTGCTTAGATTGGACAATGCGTTTAAGCTGGGACTCCAGAATCCATTTTGGGGGAAGAAAGCAGGCTTGGAGATTATGTAGAAATTTCGGTTGCCAATAGAGAATGTGGTTTCACAATTCGAAATTCTTCTATTATGTGGCATCTGCAGGATGAACCGACTTGCATGTGCTTGAAGTGTCTGCAACTTTAGCAACAGCAAAGGCAAATTTGTTTGTAATAGACCAGAGAAAGAACTTTTCAATAGTTGGAGCCCTTTCTCGTGCATTTGCTATACCATCATTATCAGGGCCTGCATTTTAGGTCTGCGGCGTAGCTATCTCATTGATCTGCTGATATCTGAGCCTAATCAAGGTTCATTAGACATTGATTGTCAGAAAGCAGTTACAGCTATTTGTTGTTCAATAATTTTTCTATTGCCTGTTCCTCAAGTATAATGACCTCAAGGCATCACACACCTGATTTGTCAGTGCATAATTCTATTACTTCTTATAGCAATTAGAAGTTTCAATCATTGTTGAAAAGACAGCATGAGTTTGAGAAATAACTATCAGCACGATAACTCCTTGCTTTACGGAGATTTCGCTTATAATGTTGCAAAGAAGAGGGAAAATTCAAATCTACATGGAGGATTAGATTCAAGGATTTCCACAATTCATAGCTTGCATGTTTCTCTGTTGGCACTGCCCCTCATCTGTCCTTTGTTAAATCTATATGTGAGGTACAACTTGGAATTTCAGCAGATACTTCTGAAGAGTATGTTTCCTGAACTTTGATGTTCTTATTAACTAAATCAAGTTACAATTGCTGCAGCATTATCTTGTATAAATGACACGTAATTGGTTTAGTGTTATGGAATTTCTCTGATTTATAAAAGAATAACAAATATCAAGTTTTTGTACAAAAAAATTTGCAGCCTCTAATTTAGAGGAGAAGGGTAGTGAAGAGGGGCCCTTCTCAAACCCTGTGCTGCTGGCCTTTGGAAATTTTGCAGTTATCAAAAATAAGTTCGCACTAGTTGCTGTCATATAAATCACTACATATAATGTGCTAAATTTCTGAAGTTGATCCCTCTCTTGCTGTATTTTAAAAGTGCCTAACTAATGTAGAGGGAGAATGAAATTTGCTATTAGTTGGAGATTTCCACTAAGGCCTAATTTGCATGTGTAGAACTAAATTGATGATTCCAAGGCTTCATTTATCACTTTTCTGATCACTGGAAAATTATTTAGTGTAATAGCTAGGTATTTTCTAAAAGTGATTGACGGCTCAACTCATTATCTAGCTTACTTTTGGTATTGTTATCTTTCTGTTACTAATAGTCTTGTGATTTGTGAGTATTCTCAACTTCCCCCTGCAGTCATGGCAAAATAGCCTTCACTATTCTGTTTCTAAGGTCAAGTGTTCAATTACAGTGTCATGTTTTTTCTACACAGGCTTACTTGCTTGCATACACCCTCCGTTGCATTTGATTGACAGGAAAGTTAGGAGGATAAGTGATTTTTAATTTATTGGATCTTCGTGCTTTTCAATTAAGTGACTAACAGGAAAGTTCTAGACTGCATTTGGTATCTTTACTACAGAAAAGGTCTCCCAGAAAGTAAACTTTCAAAACTAAGGAGGAGAAAGAGAAAAATTGTAGACTAACTACTCACTGTATTTGTATTTAATTATGTGATTTTTAATTTATTGGCTCTTCGTGTTTTTAATTAAGTGATGACTAGCAGGAAGGTTCTAGACTGCATTTGGTATCTATCCCACAGAAAAGGTCTCCCATAAAGTAAACTTTCAAAACTAAGGAGGAGAAAGAGAAAAATTGTAGAGTAACTACTCACTGTATTTGTATTTGATTATGTGAGAAATACAATAGAGAAAATATTATTAAGATGCATTGACTATATTATTACATTGAGCCCTATTTATAGACACTACATTATAGTCCTTTTCCATGTAGGAGACTATACAATTCTATTCCTATTGCTATTCTAACAATCCCTCTCAAATTGGTGCATATAAGTCATATGTACCGAACTTGTTATAGATGTAACTCATACGAGAGCCAGTAAGAGACTTGGTGAAACTATTTGCAAGTTGATCAATTGACTTCACAAATTTTGTAATAATATATCCCGAGAGTATCTTTTTTTTTCGGACGAAGTGACTGTCAACAATGTGCTTAGTCCTCTCATGAAATGCAAGATTTAATGCTATATGAAGGGCCACTTGATATCACACACATGTTCCATCTAATTGATTTCTCCAAATTTAATTCCCTAAGCAACTGTTTGATCCAAACTAGCTCACAAGTTGCTACAACCATTGTTTGATATTCTGCTTCTGCACTAGATCGAGCAACCACATTATGCTTCTTTCTTCCCGGATACCAAATTCCTTCTATTAAAACGTAATATCCAGATGTAGAACATCTATTCGAAGGTGATCTTGCCATCAACATTTGTATATTCAACGCTCTGCTCATGACCTTGATCCTCGAAGAGTAGTCCTTTGCTTGGAGCTAACTTTATTTATCGTCAAATGCGGACAACTGCATCCCAATGATTGTCACAGAGGAGAATTCGTAAACTCACTTACACCACTCACAAGAACAAAAATGTCAAGTTTAGTCATAGTGAGATAATTCATCTTACCAACTAGCTGCCTATATCTACCAAGACCACTGAGTGGCTTCTCTTGTCCTGACAATAGTTTAACATCTTATCTATAGGAATTCCACTGGGTTACATCCTATTGTTCCTATTTCCTCAACTTTGACTGCATAAACCCAACGACAACCAATAGTAGATTTACTTAAAAGAAGAGGAACAAGCTCCCAAGTACCACTTGTATATAAAGCAAGCATCTCATTAATCATAGCCTATCGCTATCTTGGATGAGAAGTGCTTCACCAGTAGATTTAGAGGTAGAACAAATGACAAAGATGACTCAAAGGCATATTGGGGTGATGATAGAAGATGGTTAGTTTAGAAAGTATAATGGGGGTTAATATTATGAGTGGACAATATACATTTCTGATGTGCAATCAGTTGATTAAGAGGAGACCAGTCGCAGTAGGTTCAGGGTTTTGTGTAGGATGTGAATCATCTAGACCTGATGATGGATGTGAACGATGATGATAAGTCAGGAATGGTGGTACTATGGCTTGAAATGTAACGGTAGATTCCTTAAATTCAATATAGGTAAGACCTCAGAGATATTAGGATGATAAGAAGAAGATGCAAAGTAAGGTGGAGACTAAAAAAATGTGACATCACATTACATTAGGTAATGAGGAAGATTACGTGAATAGAAATGACTACCCTTTTGAACCCAAGAATAATCAAGAAAGACATGTTGAGGTCTAATTTATCTTTCTTGGGGCAAAGTTATGAACAAAACATGTGCTCCCATTAACATTAGGGGAAAAAGAGTACGGAGGTGGCTGAGGAAACAATAAGGAATAAGGAATTTGGTTCTTAATGGAAGATGAGGGCATCCGATCAATTAAGTAGCAAGATGTGAGAAATGTGTCACCCCGAAAATGCAGCGGAACATGAGATTGGATGAGAAGAGTGTGAGAAGTCTTAATGAGGTAGTGAAAAGTGACAAACGAACAATGGTGATATTTCAGGTAGAAAAAGTAAACAACTAATAGTTGAGGTGTGTTTTGATGAACATTTGTTGATAGTTTGGGTAGGAAATTCTAAAACCTGATAGTTCAGGTATGAAACTCAAAAAATCAAGATACTTTAGGTGTTTTTTTTATGCTTAACTCTCAAATTCCTTTGTAGCATTTGGTTGTCTTCAAGAGTAACTCGGTGGTCTGCCCTGCATCCACCAGCTGGTCTCCATGACTCAGTCTCAGTATATAATCTTTGATAGAACTCCACAATCTCCTTCTTTATAGCTTCTGGATTTTTGGTTGCTTCCCCATCCACCATTAGTTCATCAATATTGTTATATCTTCTATGAGCATTTGTTGATTTGTGGAAAAACTTGGTGTTGTTGTCACCCTGTTTCAGCCAGTTAACCCTTGATCTTTGCCTCTAAGCCATTTCCTCACATTTAGCTATGTTTTCAAAGTCAACAAAGAGTTCTTCCTTTGAGAGTGTCTCATCTTCTGTTAGTGCTCTTTGATCCTGAATTTCCTCCAATTTTGCAAGCTTAGCAAGGATGCTCTGTTTTTGCATTGCTAAGTTCCCATGGGAAGTTTTAGTCCATTCCTTCAATTTATCTTTTAGGGCTCTCAATTTGAAAGCTAAGATAAAATCCGGCCTCCCTTCAGACTATAGATTCCCACCACATCTTAACTCTATCCATGAATCCTTCTGTTTGCAGCCACCAATTTTCAAATTTGAAATAAGATCTTCTAGGTTCCCAGTTCCCACTTTAGAGAAATATAGGTGTGTGATCAGAGGTCACCTTGTGTAAGGTTATGTGCTTAATGTTCTTAAATTCTTCATTCCATTCTTCAGAAAATAAAAACATATCAGGTATTGAGCATTTGAAAGGACTTACACCTGGGTTGAGTCGTAAAGTTTAAAACTGTTGATTGTTAAGTACCTAAGAAAGGTTTTCATTTAAAAGTGTTGGTTTAGAGTAAGGTAAATGATCGGAGTGTTTATGATGGTTGTGAGTATGATTCACTAGTTATGCTCACGTGTGTTTTTACTTTTGTGGGTGGATCCCTAGTGGTGGATCAGGTGTACCAATCATGCGATGTTCTCTTGGTTAAGTGTGATGATTGGGAAGACTTGGTTATTTCACATAACATACTTGGTGTTGTCTTGGAGTTGTTAAAGTATTCCAGTGGTCCTACATGTACCACCTTACTTATGAGAATTTATATAAGAGCTACCATGTGTATTTATGGTTGTCCAACAATTTTAATATTCATTTAGTCGTCGAGGTCATGTATCAGTCATGTGTGGTTGAATGTGGGGATCATTGGGTCTAATTTTATTGTTCTTAAAGGTAATCTACAATTACAATTACTAATCTAGCATTTCGATAGTGTTGTTAGAGGTTTTGTATGCTTGGACATATCCATCGATGAGTATCTAATGTCTAAAGATCATTTTTTTATAACTTAAGCTCATGGGAATTTATGTTGTGAGATGGAGATGTTGATAAGAACTGTGATTGTTTGGGTATTATGAGTGTGTGTTGGTTGGTTCAGGTTCACTTCTAAGTGTAGCGAGTATTGATTTGGAATTTTATCATGCTTATGTGAGAAATGATTCGTCATGATGATTGTGTCAAGGTCCTTGATAACATGCAGACGCGTGTATGATCAATTTGGTGGTTATTGGGAATCGTTTTTGTTTTTAGTTAAGCATACATACAACCATATTTATCACCCGAGTATTGAGATGACTTCATTGAGTCATTGTATGGGAGGATGTGTAGGTATTCAATTGGTTGGTTTGAGGCTGGAGATGTGAAACCCTTAGGGGGTTGATTTAGTGAAAGATGCTCTAGATAAGGTGAGAAACATCCAAACTAATCTTCTACCAACCCAGAGTCGACAGAAAAAAGTATGTAGACAGTAAGGTAAGGGACATGACATTTCACGCTGATGAGCAAGTCCTTCAAAAAAGTGTCACCCATAAAGGGGGGTGATGAGATTCGACAAGAAGGGCAAGCTTAGTCCTCGATACATCGGGCCATTTGAGATTCTTGACTGTGTAGGGCCAGTGGCTTATAGATTGGCTTTACCTCTGAATTTATCTGGAGTTCATCCGGTATTTCATGTGTCCATGTTGAAGAAGTATCATGGGGACGAGGATTACATCATAAAATGACACTCTGTTTTGTTAGACAAAGACCTTCAGTATGAAGAAGAACCAGTTTCAATTCTTGATTGCGATCTACGGAAGTTGAGGACTAAGGAAATAAAGTATGTGAAGGTTCAATGGAAGCATCGTCCAGTTGAGGAAGCTACTTGAGAAACCGAAAAGGACATGCGAGACAAGTATCCCCAGTTGTTCAACGATTCAGTTACTACTCTACCCTTACTTTAACCAATCTTTACTAGTTGATCACTTCAGGACGAGTGATGGGTAAATTGATATCTATTGTAACGACCTGATTCCATCATTAGGGAAAAGCCAATGGGAAAAGAATTGGGACCAGAAAATCTTTGAGTAGTAACTTGGGAATTCCTAGCCTAGTCCAGATTTGGACGAAATCTGAGTCTGTGAGGTCTAGGAAAATCTGGTAATGAAGGAGAGATCTAATTATGAATTTGATCACATGAGTAGATAGCTAAGTCGTTAAGGAACCCGTACCACTTTACGGAATCAAATTCGAGTGAGTAGAACTCTCGAGGGGGATTTAAGCTGGTTTTCGAGGTAGGTGATGGTTTGATTTCATGTTTGTGTAATGTATGTGGGTATTTTCTCCATTGTAATGCATGTGAATGTAGCACTATTGATCAAACCTAATGTATATGAGTATGAATGAACGATTGTATGCCATGAATCAACACTTGATTGTATGATTATGAGAATGTACATTGTAATTGTGATTGTGGTATGATGATTGGACCGGGTGTCACGTTCCGACACACTAACTGGGATTGGGTGCCATGTTCCGATGCATATATTGGATCGGGTGTCACGTTCCGGCACACTAATTGGGATCGGGTGTCACATTCTGACACAGTAACCTTTTGGGTATGGGTTCTTTGAGAGGACCATTGAATTATCATATTTACTGTTTTTGAGAATTTGAAATTGTACATTGTTCCTGAAATGATAATCTATATGTAAATATATTCTGTAGATGTCATGTTTACTATGTTGTGACTGCTTATATATTTTTCGCTTACTGAATGACCGCGTGATCCTACCACTACACTGTGGTTGTGTACTGATACTGCACTTGCTCGTTCTTTGTTGAGTACAGGGCATTTTCAAGCGGCTACGTGCAGACCTTATCTAGGAGATATCTGATCGAGACTGGATTCAAGGGTGAGCCAATTCTTTCATGCTGCCATGGATCCTTCATATTTTTTTAGTCCATTATGTTCGGACTTAGACATTGCTTTAGTAGTTGTTTGTGTTGGTTGGGGTTGTACCCCCTTTTCTTAGACTTGTTGAACTTTAGATGTTTTGGAACAATGACCTTCAGGTTATATGGGTTATTTCCGCATTAGTTGTTAGATGTTAGTTGAACTCCCAGAGTTTATGGGAACTTCGTATTATTTATTTAGTTATTTAAATCTGCTTTCGTAGCTTTAAATGTTTAGCTTTTGATTAACTTGCTTGGTTGGGTTGTAATAATGGTTCTCCCACCGGAGGGTTAGTGTGGGTGTCATCACGACGGTATGGGTTGTGACATTTTAAAATCAAAATAGATGAATTTTTATTTCTTTTACTCATAAAAGGTTTTCAATGGTGTTACAAGATCATAATAAGTTTAGAAAGTTGTTTAATTCAAGAGACATGTCAAAATAAATACATAGTTTTATTTGCTTGGACAAATATAAGTACAATTAAGCTTTATATATATATATATACTAGATGGGGACGGCCCGTGCTTGGCACGGGCCCAACACTAACAAATAAATTGTTATTCTAACTTAAGAGCAAGTAATTCCACTATAATTTTTCATTGATGATTTCTTACCTATATTCTGTCGAATTGAAAATGCCACTTAAATCATATCCCCTACCAATTTTGCTCATTCAAAATAAGTCAATTTTCCCTATAAATGCTATTGAAAAAGCATCAACATCCAATAAGCAAAATGTAAATATCCTAAAGGGTTTTCTTTAAGTATTTTTTTACTATCAACACTTTATGAAGTTACCTTACTATCCAAAATTAAGTGTCTCAACATAATTTAGCATAATACTGCTACAATATGTATTTAACAACATATATTTATATATTTATTTTATTTACAGCATGTGCAAAAACCATAAATAAAACATTAACTAGTTGAATCATCTTCCAGTATTGTTATAGACCTTAATACTTCGAAAATATAAGAACGGTTTGTATTTTCAAATACAACACAAACATATTGTAATTCAACATTTACAATGAGCTGGATCTAGATTTCTAAGCTTAGTAGCCAATCCTCTGTATCTCAATAACCAAAGGTAGGGAGATCTAGAGGTATCTTGAAAACAGGTCAATACAAATCAACTAAGAAACCTGGATTTGAGAGAGAACTGAAAAAATAAATATTAGGAGTCACAAGTAAAATGATGGACAATGTTTATGTACAAGTATAAGAAAAACTTATATATGTGTCTAAGTCCTTCAAATATCCATTTATACAAATGTACAAAAATAATAAATTACACACATAATTTTTCTTAATACATTTGGGCGGCTAGCTATTTTTTAACTTTGACATAATTATAAAAAAAAATTGTCTTTTTACTATGAACAACTAAAATCACAATTTCACAGCATTGTAATTCTAAATGTTTTTCAAGATATTGTTGTGTAGTCTCTCATAACATAGTCTTGCTTCTCAATACTTAATAGGAGAAACAAAAATGTTGATAAAAAAATATAAAAAGAATGTGACAGAGAAGATGAACTTACCTCGACTTAAAATGGGAGAACCTGCAAGAATGATAATCAGAAAAGTCATATGATCTAGGGCTTCTTGAAAAGTAGATCACCAACTTTTTTAGCGACTGAAGACTACTTTTATACAATACCAACGATACACTAACAACTTTGCAATTAAAGGATAAGATTAAAATGAGAAATCAAGCTTGAATGGACGTTGCAATAACATTAAAAGAAAATTAACAGTGGCATCCATTAATTAGTTGTCTCCTCGTACGTATGGTTGGCTCTTCCTGATCTAGTAGTCATGGGATAACTCAACCATAGAAAGAGGGGTTCGACATGCCCGTAAATGAATTCATGATTTTGATCTCTAGTTATCTATGTTTTCATATGGTTTATTTCACCCGAAAAATTGAAAAACAGAAAGTGACAACGAAGATAAACTTACCTTGATCAATGAAGGTACATCTGATGCATGTTAAAGAGCAATAATAGCCGATTGTGGCTCCACTTACAGGCTTAATCTTGTTAGTGAAATACTCTATGGCTTATACGTAGCCACATAAAGTGAAGGGTGGTTAGTTAAATAAAGTATATATTTTTTTAGACATGCATATTAAATTATGAACAACCTTAACGATTTTTTTCTGATTTTCCAATGGGCTTACCGTGGCTCCTTCAATGAGAGGAGCCCTACAGACTGCGGATTGTAAACAATCTAGGCACTGCTGAAGAATGCTGCGTTTTCATAGAACCCCATGCTTCTAGTAACTTTATCTGCACAATAAATCGTAAAAAAATCATATCTTTAATTGTTATGATGATTTTTGTTACTGTCTGATCGATATTCATCAAGGGTAAATCAGTTCTTACTTGAGAATAAAGAACAAAACTCAATTTCATTTCCATGTTTTTCCTCTGTAGCTTTAACTTCTTTAGTACCACAGATTGTCTCATTTTCATTAGACAATTCCAAGCATATACTAAGTTTGCCTAAGAGAAAAACAAATAAACAAGGTCAAAAATTACTTTTTATAGATAATGTATTAGTAAAATTTCTGACTCCGTGACTGACCTCAGCTTGTCTACTGATGTTGTGATGGACTGAATCAGCTCTGGTGCTTATATATATCCACTGCAATAATTTATTATGAATTATCCTCAAATGATGAACGCTCTCCGTTATGCCACGACTAAGAGGAGATGCTGTACCAGAAGAAAATTTCTTACCTTTGAGCAATTCAAGCCCCATGCTAAAGAAATTCCCAACACTTTTTCCCTTCGAAGGATTCGTCGGAGGATTCATATTCGATGTAAAAATTCCTCTATTTTGCATCAACACAGGAGGCGAATTCGGCCTTCCAGGAGACAAAGCCCACTTAGAAGTTTTATTGTTAAGTGAAGTAGCAGCCCTTTGTATTGGATTATTGAATTTCAGTCTTAATTTCGGAGACTCTGGCTCCGCAACACTGCAATCTGAACTTCATCATTGCGATTTTGATAACAAATCTTGCATATACTTCGATGGTACTTCGATACCAGACTTTTGTGAACTTAATGTTGGTGCCATATATGATGGTGCTCCAATATTTCTCCCAAAAACAGGGGAATCAAAACTTTCGTACAATACTTAAGATAAACTGATAAATTTTCCAAGTTCAATATAACGTAGAATATTACTTAGTTGTGCAAAATTTTCTGATGGTAGAGGTCATATGGTGGTTGCATTCCTTGTTCCATTCTTGAAAAGTATTACCGATCAATTTTTACTGTAAAATTTTAATTAACATCAATGTGAAGAACGATTTTCATTTCATAATTTGAAACAACCCCACTAAGATGAAGCATCAAATGTAAATTGATATAAATAACTACTAAGATCAACTAAACTCATGTGAAGTTTCCTCAAACAACTTAACAGAAAGTGGAATATTAACTTACATGTAAATATGGAACTCTGAAGCAGCATATGATCTCCCCCGCTACGATGCCACGCCTAATTTTCCTATCTGCTGAGTGTTGGATATAAAAGTTGTCTCTGAGAAACATGAACAACATATATGACACTATAAAGCTGTAACTTGTAAGCGCGTGAAATGGAATGGTTATATAGTTACTAAAGTAAGGTAAGATTTTTATTTAATATAGTTGACGTCAATACAGTAAAGTCATTTGCTTAACACAACTACAATTTTTTAGCAAGAAAATACAAATTAGCTTAAAACAAACAATACAAACTCAATTCAACTATTACCAATACACAAATAAAATGCTCAAAAAAAAATATAACAAAGTAATTGATATTCATTTGTCCTCTTACATTTCTTGCCCTATTAACTTTCTCAAACATATGACATATGTTTCCAAGGTTTTTGATTATAATAACATTGTTGCGTGCAAGGTAATATAGGACTATAGAAGAAAGTCTAGTACATATAATAATTTATTATATTATAAGCGAGAAAAACTTATTAAAGAGTTCTTAAATATTTGAATTATCAGTGATCCTCTCTTCTTTTAAGAGTTGGATTGAAAATTTCAGTTTGAGAATAGAAACATTTTTCAACAATTATTTTACCGAATTTCAGGTTTTAGTTCTTATATCCAAACAGACATTGAAATTCACACAACAAAGGAAAAAATTTCATAGAAACAAAACGGCAATATATCATCAATCATAACAACACTATATAGAGTATTTGAAATAGTAGTCTTTCATAAATTCTTAACTATCATAATAAACTGAGACATCAAATCTAAATAGATGCAAATATCTATTAAAATCAGAATTTCATGTAATCTAACAGAAAGTGGCATATTGACTTACCAACACGGTTATTAAAACAGATCAACAGATTTCTCTTGTAGTCTTATTTCATTTATATGTTGTTACTCTCTTGGATACCATTATGACATCCTATTCATAATTTTGAAACAATGATTTCTAATTTTTCAGCTCTCATGTCACATGTGGTCATTCAACTCATAAGGTGATAGCGCAGAAGGATCATGACTTGACAGTTGAATTAGCAACATGTTTTCAGATGTAGTTGGAATCTCAATTTAGTGTTGTCTCCGACTTAGATTAGCTTTGATACCTTTGGATCACAATAATATTGTGTCTAGATGGTAGTGTGTCTATTGATTTATTATTAGTTCTTTTGAGAGAGAAAAAGGCAAATATAGAAAGGGAGTGAGTTCATCTACTGTAACACTTGATCTTTATTAAAAATTCATGCATAGCCATTACTATAAGACACGTTTATGTATTACAAGCACAAAATATGGAGAAAACTACCTTGGTTCTTTAGTGGTATGAGTGCAAGATAGATCAGAGTGCCACGGAGGAGGGTATTTTACAGTTAAGACCCAAAACATGTACATCTCCAAAAAAAGTCACCTCCACATTGCCTACGGTGTAGTGAACAATAATTTCAGCAGAAGTGGCATGTCCTCACCAGTACAAGCAGAACATAGTGCTTCACCTAAAAGTTTTTAGGATATCTTGATCACTCTTAAGCTTCGAAAGGCAAAAGAATTATTATACGTTAATTTCTTCACTCATGTCTAGATCGCTGGATCAATTTTTCTCTGAACATATCAAAGATACAGTAAAAAACTACTCGAAAACATGCAATTGATTAATCAAGTAGTCTATTAGATTGGAAGGTGAGGTCCCCAAGTGTAGGCATAAGAAGATTTTTCACTATATTTTTGTTCTGAAAGTAATAATTTACTTTCTATCAAATCCTACCTTAATTAGTCCAAAAACATTCAAGGTTGCTTATAAGTTTATGAGAAACATGTTCCACACAGTAGAAGAATTGTTACCCTAGAAACTAACATGAGCCAAAATTTAAAGGTATGTCAAAATCAAGAAATAATTTAGAAGGAAAACTATTGCAGGGCAATAAGTAAACAAACAAAAACCTTAAACATTATGAGAAATAGAACTCCAAACGACACAAAAAAATTAAAGTTAAAATTAAAATACTAAGTGAATTCCCAAAACTTGTATCTAGATCGGAAATCAATATTTTCTACTCTTGAAAAATCAAACCAATAAGGCTGCTCTTTGTACCACCATGTGATGCAATGTTCGAACACCAAAAAGAGAAAATTATATCATAAAAATGCGAGAAGAAAATGCAAACTCAGATTCAGAAATTTTGAATAGCCATATCAAATTCTCGCATCTTCCATATGTATAAAATATATTCAAGAAATATCAGATATTAAGAATTCATAAAAATGACATGCAAACAACTACTATAAACTTTTTCAAATAAAAAATGTACCTTTTAGACTAAATTATCAATATAGTTAAAGGCACGAATCTCTCTGTATTTTCAATTGTCTTTAATATAGTAGATTCATAAAATACAGAAAACAGTTCGAGGAGAAAAAAAAATCTAACCATCACAATAATAAAAAGACAGAGAGCCTTGAAGCAACGCTGCCGAAGAAGAGCACAGAGAAATCATTAATTTTGCAGATAGAATACTTTGAGAGAAAGAAAAATGTAGAAGGAACATAGTACAGTAACAATAAATGAAAAAGGAGGTGATAACAGTTATATCCCACATAGCTAGTAAAAAGACAAAAACACCTGTCTAGAAAAGATGCATACACGTGGTGACGTGATTGTGGGAAATTGCTAGTACAAATATTATTTCCTTGGGTACAACAACATGATGCAGTGTTCGTCCTTTAAAAGTGTCATTTCTAAATAAGGGTAATATACATCTTAACTCTTGTGGAGAATGATTTTAACTCCATGTTGTGGACGAAGCATATAAAGCTGAACAGGAGAGTGAACATAAGTTGGTGAAATCGTGAACATGTAACGTTGTAGAATCATCGAAAGACTAATTTTTGTTTCAATCATTGCAAATTTCAAACCTAAACAAGTTCGAGGTCCATAGATAATCGGCAAAAATGCTACTGGATTGTTGTTTGTAGTTTTAACAACCCCTTTAGCAAATCAATCTGGTTTGAAAACATGAACATCTTCTCCCCATATTTTACGATCATGCTGAACTGCTAATGGTGATATGTATCAGCATTTTTGGTGGTAAAGTTACCTTACCTATCTAAACTTTCTTTTTGATGAATGGTATTGGAGGGTACAATCTTAGAGATTCATCAAGAATCATGTTCATCTACATTGATCAAAGAATATTGAAAATTGTTACGTAATTGAATAGAAGTACCGAAACTGATAATAAACGATTGATCCTTAATACTTACAATTTTCAGTCTTGATAGGCCATCTACATTAGGAACTTTCTGGCCAAATGATTCAACAACTTATTTTCTTGCTTTTTCTTGCCACTCCTTATTTGTAGCTAGCAAGAAGATTGTCCATCCGAGCAAAGAAGATGTTGTCTCCTGACCAGCAAAATAAAAGTTCTTGCACTCATCTAGGAGTTTTCCAAGGAAATCACTTCCAAAGTTATGCTCTTCACTAATCTTTTCCTCTTCTCTTTTCTTTATTATCCAAGTAATGCTGTCATGTATGCCCTGATCGAGTTTCTCTGACACTATTTCATCACAACTTTTCCAAATTTACTACACAAAATGTAACATTTAGAGCATGTTTGGCTTAACTGAGCAAATATATCATCACAAAATCATACTCTGCAGTCACAAACGTTATCGGAAAAAAATTAGCACTAAAGGAAGCAGAGGAACTTCCTTACCAAATTATTGTACAAGAATTTTACTTTTAGGCTTTCTCCATGAAAAACCTGGTTGGCTAATTTCCTCATTTTTGCCCATTTTTCGCCTTTAGATGTCGGAAGCCCGTCTCCTAAAAACTTCTTGGGAAAACCTTCAAGATCCATTTTTGAATAATAGTTGTTTCTATTGCTCAATATTTCTTTTAGAAGTTCTTGTTCAGTCACTACTAGGTCAGGTTGCACTCCATACCAATAGAGAAAATTTGCCCCTATAGTTATGTGACATCATAAACTAAGACAATACAAACTAATTAAAACAAGAAAATGTGTTATAATCTTTTAAATTTACCATATAGTTTCTTCCAAGAAAATATATGATGTAGAATTCTTGGAAATATGTCATGTGATAAGTGTCCATGGCGTCGTTTATGGAGTCTTTTTTCATTTCCACAATCTCTTTGAAGTTTCCATGTAGTAACTTGTAAGGAGGACCTTGTATACTTTAGCGAATGTGATGGTGGAAGCCCTTAGTCACCTATCGATGGGGACTGTTTCCCATGTTGAGGATAATAAGAAAGAGCTAGTTTGAACTGTTCATAGGTTGGACGGATTGGGTGTTCGCTTTATTAATTCTAATGAGGGTGGTGTGATTGTTCATATTGATTCAGAATTGTCTCTTATATCGACCGTAAAAGCCAAGCAATATCCTGATCTGGTAATGGTTGAGTTGAAGAATTCAGTTTATGAAAAAAGCCATTGAGGCTTTCTCCCAAAAGGGAGATGGTATCCAACAATATCAAGGTTGGCAATGTGTTCTGAATGTTGATTAGTTGAGAAATAACATTTTTACAGAAGCACATATTTTCACCTGGGAGCCACCAAGATGTATCGTGATTTTTGGGAGGTCTATTGGTGGAATGTGATAAAGAAGGACATTGCGGAATTTGTGGCTAAGTTTCCAAATTATCAATAATGAGCTTGCCTACCATACCTTCTCTTAGTAGCAAGCGATGGACAATCTCTAATCTTATGACCACTCTTTCCACAATTAAAGCAACCATCCATGCCGGCCAAACATTTGCCATCATGTTTCTTACCACACCTTGTGCAAGCATGAATAAAAGGTCCACCACCTCCTTGAGGTTTAGGGTTAGACACCCTATCTTTGTTGAACTTAAGATTCAGAGCATTAGAAGAACCTTGACCAGAAAACTTTTGTCGGAATTGGGGATGCCCATGTCACTCTAGAATGACAAAAGTCACTATCACCGGTCCTTGTCCTCTTGGACTCTCTTGCCCTTTCCTTGATATTTACCTCTTCAATATGTTGGGCTTGTATCGTCAAACAGGAGATATCCATATCCTTAATCAACATGGTGGTACGACTCTCTTTGACAACCAAGTCAGAAACACCTGATATGAACTTACTCGTTCTTGCTCTAGAGTCAGCAACCATAGTTGGAGCATACTTAGACAATTGAGTGAACTTTGAAGTATACTCCTTCACATTCATATTTCCTTGACGGAGATTAATGAACTCAAGCACCTTTGCTTCTCTCATTTTAAGAGGAAAGAAACAATCAGTAAAAGTTCCTTTGAATTTATCCCAATCAAGAGGACTCGTATCAACCACATTCTCTTCCTTCCATTGGTTGAACCAAACTTGATAAACACCCTTAAGTTGATAAGCAGTCAACTCCATTTTTTCCACTGTAGACAATTCCATAATTCCCACTATCTTGCACACATCATCAATGAACTCTTGAGGATCTTCATCAACCTTAGAACTATGGAATTCCAGAGGATTCATCCTAGTGAAGTTCCTTATCCTTATTGCCGTCGTACCCATATTTAGGTTCACGAGAGGATCGACTTCTCTATTTGCTTAGGTCATCATAGTTTGAACCAACACTTGGAAAGCGGCTCGAAATTCTGCATGAGTCACTTGTTCGGCCAAAGGGTCAACCAAAACTTGAGGAACCTTGGGCTCCACATTCTCACACTCATTCCTTCTCACATAAGCTCTTCGAGGTGCCATATCCTAAAAAACCATCAGACAAGATTTAGGAGAAGGATCTTTATAGAGATAAACTTTATGGAACGATTTTAGATTAATGAAAGAAGTGAAATTTCCTAATCGCTTTGTAGTCTCTTATTCATAAATGTGATGCCCTTCAGAATTATGAACAAGACTCTATTGAACGCAGCTTGTCAGACATCCTAAGGTCTTTTTCTAAAACCTTATGCTCTGAACACTAAGTTTGTCATGACTCAAAGTATACCGTAGAGGTGACACGACATATAAGACCCCGAAAGGACTACACAAGCCACTTGACATTCATACAACATAACATAATAGAAAATACGAGAATTAAAGATAAAAAGTTTCATATCATAAATGAGCTTGACACAAAAGCTGAAGTCTAATCATAGTCTTGATAAGTTATTCTAATATATCAAAAGAAGTGGTCAAGACGTGACCCATACACAACGTACAATATCTAAAATTTAAAACCTAAGGAAACATAATGAATATAACATGATCCTCACACATGAGGACTCGTCACATCTTTAACCTCAAGCAATTAAACGATCATCAACTAGACATGGTAGAAGGAGAGGAAGAATCACACCCTACATTAGTGAAACAATGTAGGCACTAGTATGAATTAGTACATGAAATGTACTATGTATAAGGGATATACATAAAACATGAAACATGGTCAATAAGGAGACATAATCGAAAACATGGTATGCATGACCAAGCTAAATATAGTAAAATCATTTAAAGAAGAATCACAAGTCATGGGCATGGTTAATGCATATTAAAATCATGAGTAAAACTTCATAAGACCTTTAAGAACAACTTAGTTAGTTTTGTAGGATATTACTACTAACTGACATAGACCACATGAGCAAGAACGTGGAATCTAGTATCTTGCTCCCATGTCAAAAACAGATGTCCTTGCTTGCCAAAGCAAAGACCTTAAACTTCTAGATTAGGTGGATCCACTAGCTATGTCACTTAAGACAATCCTATAGGGCACGTAGTTAGGGATAAGGAGATTTCTACTCGAGACTTGACCTCTACTAATGGGAGATCCTCCATCTCAATATCCTTTTGGTTCTAAGTAAAAATCCCAATGGAATTAGTCATAAACATAATCATATCATTATACATGAAAAAACTTAATTAAGATACTAATTCAAGCTTAAATCATTATAGAATAAATCCTTAAACCTTAAATCATGCATGTGTGAGAAAATCATTCACCAAATTATGATCACTTATATGTGAGAAAACTCTTTCACAATTTCATTGATGCTCATCATAAGAAACCTAGTTCATAAAACATAATTTTATAAATCATGAATAAACCTTCATAAATCATCTTTCATAGATTCCTAGTTTTTTCCCATAAATTCATGCCTTTAAGAATTCAAAGTCAAAATCATGGAATTTGCATGGGTTCATGTAAAATCAATGGGAAAGCGTGTAAATTGAGTCAAAATAATCATTATAAGATCAAAACCAAACAATTGAATCAACACAAATTGAACCTATGAAGAATTTAATAAAAACCTAATCAAATTTGAAGAAATTGAACTTGGAGAATTGAAAAACCTTGGGGGATCAATGGGTGAATGGAACCTATTGATTAAACCCTACATACCTTTTTATTCAAAGTCCAAAAGCAATGAGGGAAAAGAGACTTGATGAAGAAACCCTAGTCTTTTTCTTCCTAGATCTTGAGAGGAGAAATTTTTAAGAGAACTTTGGAGAGGATTTGGGGTTTTGAGTGAATGAAAGAGTTGGGAAATTTTTATAGTAGAAGGGTAGTTATAGGACTTAGAATTAGGGGTAAAATGACGTAGTATAGGTACTTAATGCATAGGAATAGACCTGAATATCCTAAAAAAAATTGTCGGATAGTTTCTACGGTTGTGACTTTCTACGATTCGTATTGATCAACCATAGATCCAACTTCAGAAACTCAAATTTCACCTTACTTTCCACGAGACCATTCTACGGTCCGTCTAAATTCCTACGGTCTGTAGGCTCCAGCCATAGAACATTAGTTCAATTCCAAAATTTTACCATGTATGAGTCCCTTCTACAAAACCATCCTACGACCCGTCAAACTCCTTACAGCTCATTCTATTTACTCGTAAGTAAAACTTCAGAAACTTGAAATTCCCAAATCTCAATGTTATTCCTACGAGTGCCACCTATGAATCATAGAAACTTCTACAAGTTATAGACTGGTCTCGTAGGACACAACCAATAGCCAAAATGAGATCTTTCCTTTTCAACTTGGCTTTCAAATTATAGAGGTGTTACAGTAGGAGTCTTGGGCTTATTGTGTTTTATCGCCCCTGTAGTTATGATTTGCTCCCGTATGGATTGTATTGAGCTATTTTCCATGTATTGGTGCTTGTGAACTTGGTGGCTCGTCGTAGTCGTGAGAGCTATTCTTAGTCATGGACTAGAGGGGTATGATTTGGGTAGGGCATTGTCCCTTGAGTTGGTTCCCCCTTTATTGATTTGGAAGCTCTTCTTTAATCAGTTCGCTTGTTGTTTAGCAGTAGTCTTGTTATACTCTTATTGACCTTGATTATATTATTAGGCCCGAGGCCTTGTGCGAGGACTAGTTGGATCCTAGGTTAGTACTCTCCGCTTTGGTAGCGAGGTTTGGATGGTTGTATATTTACTTGACTTTGAGTGCCTTGTTTGAATGTTGGTGATGGCATACATTGCATTGTTTGCTCATTCTCACAGACTTTGTGGTATGATCTCGGCTCATGCATTGGCATATTTATTGTTTATGATGAGATATTGTTTTACTCGACTTTTATTCTAAATTGGTTTAAACAAGAGTGGTACCACCTAGATCACTTCACTTACTGATTTTTGAGATTACGAAGCATAAGGGGCGTGCTCCTTTTCTACTATAGATATTAGAGGCATCTAGGATATGCTCAATTTTTGCTTGACTAATCGGATGCCCTTTATTACATGTTTTGGTTATGATTTGATGCCCCTAGGTTTACTCTTGCAAGCTGGGTGGATAATGCCCCTGTGAGTTTATTGGCTGGCTGGGCGGCCCCTCTTTGGTTCTATTAATGCCCCCGGGTTTACTCTTTCTAGCTGGGTGGCTGATGCCCCTAGGAGTTTCCTGGTTGGCTGGGTGGCCCCATTATTGGGTACTTGAGGTAAGAGTTTTAGGATAGTCACTGATGGTCCTTCTACTCACCATGCATTCATATGCATCGCCTATCACCAATATATTTGTTTATTGATTACACCCAGCGGTTTATGGGGGCAGGTTGGGTTATGTTTGTTGTTTGTACCTTCTAGGCCTATGGGATCCGGTTAGGTTATTATTTGACCACATTATGTTCTATGTTATTGTTTTCTTGCTAGGTAATAGGCTTTGACGTTAGAATTGTGGTTGTGGGTCCTAACCCTAGGTAGTTGACGTGATAACTTAGTAGCTTGCGAATAAGTTGTTGTCTTGCGTTCCAGGTACGTTATTTACTCGACTTATTACCCCTTGAATCCTATTTCTATTCTTTATTACATGTCTACTTTAGTATCCCCTGTTTAGTTACTTGTGTTACGCTTTCCTTATTACTTGTTGTTTATGCTTGTGTTATCTTTTGAACTCAATCAACTGATGTCTACTGAGTACCGTCTTTGGTACTCATACTACACTCTACTCCCTTCAAATCCTAGTTTGAGTTATCGTCGTTGATTTAGAGTTGTGCGGAGTAGCTTGGGGTCTCATAGACTAGGGTGAGCTCCTGGAATTAGGATTTACCGATTTCCATCTATTTTTTGTTAGGCTTAGTCTTTATATTGTATTCAAAGATAGCCTATGCCTATGCCTATCTAGTATTTTTAAAAGCCTTATAAAGACTAAGCCTAGCCTAGCCAAGTCCACGAACCCATAATGAACCTTGGACCCTTCACGAGACCTTAGACAGCCCGCTTAGGGGACCACAACCTGTCTTGGGCATCGTGAAGGACTTCCCAAGGCAGCCAAGGTGAAAGTCACCTAGACGAGCCACTAAACGGCCCGTGGTGACTTGTACGGTCTGTTTAGTGGTTCGTACAAGTCACCCATCAAATTTTGAGTTTTGGGTCAACTTCAAACAATTATATCTTTCAGAACAAAATGAATTAGGTGGCCCATGACTTATCAAATTAAAGGTAGTTAAGTCCTCTTTCCAACGCCACCAAGTTTGCCTCATTTCAAGTTCGGAGTAAAAAGTTATACACATTTTAGTGAAGCCCCGTCGGGCAGGTGCAACTTGATGACCCACCAGACGGGCCGTGAAGCATTAAACGACCCATGAAACTGCCCGTTTTGGCATCTTTTCAGTTTTTTAAGCTGGGGTTGTTATGGTCTTTCCCCGATGCGTTTGGTACTTAAACTACATTGTTTTAACTCCTATTCTAAACCTAAACTATGTCGTTGCACACAAAATTAAGGGCGTAGAAAGTGTTAAACAATTCTTTTGCATTCATTAACACTTCAAGACATTAGAGCAAGGTTCCAAGAGGAGAAAAGCTAGGGTTCAAGCGTTTTTCAAGTTTCTTCGATTTCACCAAAGAACTTCGTTCTTCCATGTATGTAAGGCTATCATAGTGTTGGAATAGTTCGTCCTGACACCCTACATCTACTTTCAAATCAGTAAAAGAGTAATCTAGGGTTCTATCCTTATATTTCAGTATTCTTGAGATGAGTTGATATTGAAATCTGAATTCTTGAGTTATTGATTATGTAATTCCTATTCCTAATCATTTAATTGTCATACAATATGAATTATGATTATTGAGTATATTGTGCATGACTATTTTTCAGCATGAACCCTATTTTGAGAATTCATTGAATTCTTATTGAGAATTTTTTAGGCAAACCATCATTGTTTGAACTGAGTTTTGAAGAAGTAAAGAACAGTTTGAGAAAGAGTACAAGGGAACTAAGTATTTCCCAAATGTTTCATTTTTACATGAGGAATACAAGTAGACTATTTTTAGAAAAGTTAAAAAAGTTTTTAGAAAGATTAAGTACAGAGCAGTTACCTCTTAAAGAGGCCCTTTTTCAGTAATTATCTCAACCCAGAATGTATTTTTATATTGAGCAAAGAGAAATCTTATTTTCTAAATAAAAATTGAGTTTTAGAGACAATTAACAACAATTACCTCTTTTAAGAAGATAGTTTGAGCAATTATCTCAAATCAGAGAAAGAGTAATGTTTTTATACATTTGAGAAAGAGTATATATACTATTGGGAGTAGTATTGAGCACCGATATAGGGAGAGTTCATACAACTCACAGCCCTCATAAACCATGTCTTGCCAACATAGGTACATGATCATACTTTTATATGAATCCTTAGTGCCTTGCCTTCAGACAAAGCTTAGTAAATCCACTTAGTTGAGGCGTTCTACATCCCGTCATGATATAGGACAGTTCTGGCAGTGTGGACAAGACGTTGCATCATCACTTAGCTCATAATGATGGTTGTCGGTTAGAGAATCTCCTAATAGAGTTACAGTGTAATTTTATATATCACTTATTATATTAATGTTTAAAGAAAGAGAGTATTTTGTAAAGTTCAATGGTTTCATTCTTTTAATTCTTTACGATCAGTTAAGTTAATGTTATACCTATAGTAGTCCCTTTTTTTCGTTATTTCGCCTCGGCTATTTTACATACTCGTACATTCAAATGTACTGATGTCATTCGACCTGAATATTTTATGATACAGATACATGTGTTCAGGATCATCAATAGGTTTTTGGTTGAGATCACTTTACGCTTCAGATAGCTTTAGTGAGCCTTCTTGCTTTCTGGAGGATTTCACATTTATTTTCTGTTATTGTTGAGTTTTTGTGGGTCTTGTCCCGACATATATCCTAGTATTAGAGGCTTCATAGATAGTTAGAGTTGAGGATTCTCTCGGTATTTTCCCTTTTTATATTAAAGATGTTTTGTAAACTATTATGATTATTGCAAATGAGTATCTTCAGACATCGAATGGAGTTATGCTGAGATAAATTGTGTTTAAGCCTTTTATCTCTTGAGTAGTCTTCCGCTAAGTAGTCAGTCATGCCAAGGGTTTTCTTGGGGATCAGAAATGGTTCTCGAGTGCCTGTCACGTCCAGGGTGTAGGCTCGGGGAGTGACATAATTTTTGAAGATATTCCTCCTAAAATTTTGTCTCAGCCTAGAATATAGAAGAACTCTTGAACATCCTCGCAACTTGTGACACTACTTAGTATGAAACTTTTTAGATCTTCTCAAAAATTTTGTCTACCGCTTCATCTATAATAAACTCATGTATTCAATCTTGTAACAAATATAATCTTTTGTCAAAAAATTTGAGATTTGCTCAAAAAAATTGTCCAATTTTCATCGTAAGGAAAGATGTAAAACTTACGAGGAATATGATCGAGTCTGTAAGGCACCTACGTATTTCACTAGAGAAATTAGGTCAAACGTAGTTCATATGGTTGTGACAAGCACAATGAAGATTGACTAGGTTAATCAAACTAGTAGTCTTTATTGAGATAAGTCTTTGATGGTCCAAGTAAACAATGATAAGGTTGTTCGGGTCTTTTACCGCTGAAAATTTGAGAGTGTCTTTGCTTCAATCTTTTATAAGTCTGCAAGTTTGATATTTTACACAAATCAGAGTCTCTCTAAAAAAGAAGAATAACTCAAAAGGCAAGAATGTTAGTTTGTGTTCATAATGGATAATACAAATTATCACACAAAGAACTGAACACGTAAGTCTTTCTTTCTTCAATCTGTGGATGAAAAAAGACTATACGGACAAAAATTTATTTATTTATTTAGATTAGTCTGTGTCAGAAAGTTTGGCTTGAGTTGAGCCAAGTTCTTTTAGCGCTTCAATTGTTGTACTTCCTATCTCGTATATATATGCTTTCAAATTTCTATCCACCTTGAAATGTCAGGTTGACAATCGACCTTTCATGAGATAAGAGAATAAGATCAAAGATTCTATAGTAAATTTCAAATCTTGTTGGAAAACTCAAGACTCGAGGAGTATTTGGACGGACTTTAATAGTGATTGTGTTTATGAAGCTCTAGAAAAGTGTTTTAAAAATATTACTAGCATGTCTCCAAATGAAGCAACATATTCACACAAAATAGTTATATCATAAAGCACACAAACAGTTATTGTGTGTCTTATAGAAATATGTGAACCTTTTATGTCAAGGGTAAATCTAGCTATTTGAAGAATGTATTAAGTCATTTCAAAATGTCTCATTACCCTAAAAACATATTTATACAATCTTTAAGAATAAATTGAATGAGAATACATAATAGGAAAAATGAGATATAAATAATCAATCTTACGCAGGGGTACAATTCTAAACTAAGCTTTCATGGAAGGTCTTTCCTTCTTGGACTTCTTATCATCTCGAATACCAACATCTTTTGGATAAAATAGTATCTTGTAAAGGTCCTTCTTCGATTAGAATAAATTATAAAAATAAATTTACAATCCCGAAGGACAATGGTTTGATGAACAACGTATTTGTCCTTCAAATTTAAAACCGTAAGTATGATCATATGTTTAGGTAGGGGGCTTTTTGACTCAAGATAGTCTTTCTAGTTAACCTATTACACCTTGGGTACTAGATCATCTTAAGAAAATGAGATAATTTCAAAATTTTGGCTTCTCTATGCTAGTTAACTAAGAGTGAACATTATATTCAAGTGGACTAGTAACCCAAGGGCTAAGAAAGTCAACGGCGTGTATATTAGTGTATATCATTATTGTATATCATCGTATATCATCATATACTTTCTTTGTATATGGAACGCATATTGATTGTACATAACCTATTTTACAACATATTTTACACCTATATAACAACTTCCTCTTCCTCTCATTTCCAGATGAGGTGGCTCAAAAAATAAGAGAGTATCGACTTATGAGAGTCCAAATGGGACTCATACATGAAAAAGAAAAAGTAGAGAATTAGTATGAGTAAGAGACATGTGACACTCAAAATCATTATAAATAATCCACCAACCACATTAAATGACGATGAGAATTTATCATTTTCTTGATATGGATAAAAATAACTCATAGAAAAAGATATGATTTAATTAAACCATTAGAAATTATTTAAACAAGACGTTCTTACAGATGAACACTTATTTCTTTGGCTTAACTAGAGATGACATTATAAACTAATCAATCAAGCTAAGAGCAAGACAAATTAGTGAATGTAGTAGACCTATCCAAAAAATCATATTTTTGATAGCTTATAAAAGCAAACAAATGTATTTTCTAGAGATGGATATTGATTCATGTCACATCTTGATTATCCTAAATTTCTAACCATACGAGATGATATCTTCAAGGAGAAGGAATAGGGATGAGGAAATTTACGAAGTTATTATTTACATAAATCTGAAGCATATCAACTTGTCACAAGAAAGAAATAAAAAGTGCAAAGACAACTAGCTTCATCATTTATGTGAACAAATATATCTCATCATAAACTAAATTAAACTCAATTTTTACATTGCATGCATCACTTGAACTATAAGTATCACTTAATATAAAATTCAAATGACAAAATCAAACTCAACACATCAACTAAAATAGTCAAACTAATTGAAAAAAAATAACTTTTAAAAATTTAAACAAGAGAATACTAAATATAATTGACAAGCTTAAGTAGGAAAAAAAGAAGGTTTTGTTACTAAATTTAAAATAGGCAATTTAACGGTAAAGAAAACTCTCCAACTCGAATAAACTTATCATATAAATAGAACTTATGATATACATGCCATGATCAAATAAAATAAAATTTTATTGTTTAAAATGACTAGATAATACCATTCGAATGTTGTAATTTAAACAGAATACTAATAGCTGTGAATGAGAATTATAAGAGGGAGAAAAATGTTACACAAATTGAAGCTCAAAGAAGTTGAAGACAAGCTAAACTAATGACTCAACATAAAATTAATACTACTTCTAACAATACAAGCAACCAAGTGAAATTGAAAATAGTAAATAATCTGCTGAAATTAAATATTTATAAGCACACTAAATTAAAGAAACTCTAATCATCAAGCTAAATAAATTTAAATAATTTAAAAAACGGCAAACAAGAAAAGAGAATTACCTTGCTCAAGGAAATGAGCTAAGAAAACGATGAGTCAGAGCGATATCGAGCTTCCACCACGAATAGAACTCCAACAAATATATGAGATTCTACATAGCTGAAAGGAGAAGAATATTTCTCCAAAATTCAAAACTCTCAATTTTAGGGGTACTCTTGATTTTCATTCATCAGAATCATGTCTAATATAATGGATATAAATGACTATTTATAGGAAACAATTTTGTAACGGCCCAAGGTAGACCCTAGGTGTAACATGGCGTATAGGACCCCGAGAGGCCCCCATACAAGATACGTAGCATACATAAACAAGATAATAGAAATCAAGAGATTTAAAAGATCATTTCAAAACATAGGGTTTTATAAAGTGAAGCGGAAGTCTAAACATCGTCTAAAAGTCATCTAGTACATAAGAAGTAATCACAACGTAACTCGTACATCAAGTCTAAAACTTAAATGATAAGACATAATGAAGTAAGGCTCAGTCCTCAGAACATGAGGACTCACCAATCTTCAATCTTCTACTAATAGATCCTAGCCACGAAAGTGCGAGCCTGGAGTGTCGGACCCTACATTTAGATAAGAAATGTAGGCAAGAGTACGCGTTAGTACAAATATGTACCAAGTATGATAACGATGCATGAAGTATAAAAATCGTGATAAAAGGGAATTTTCGTAATATGCAACGACCAAGCTAAAACATGATATAAAAGAGTTGGAAAATACAAGTCACCAAAACACTGCCAATGCAGGTAGACATCATCTTAAATCACATGTGAGATACTTCTTGAAGTAACCTTGGTTCATCAATGTGGGAGAATTACCTTTAACTGACATGTAAGACCATGTGAGCTAATTACATGGAATCTGATGTCTACCCAAGGTAAGACCATGAACTTCTAGCTATTGTGGATCCACTAGCTAATGTCTATATAGACAACCTATGGTGACACATAGTTTATGGGACATGGGTAATCACCACTTGTCCACTCGATGCTAAGCATAACTCTCGCGGAACATTCGTTAGTCTTTTTCATCTTTTCTTTAAAGGACTTGGGTAATCACCTCTTGTCTTTATATCGTATGACATGGGTAATCGCCTCTTGTCTTTTATTAGAGGAAATGGGTAATCGTTGCATGCCACATTCTTAGAATAACTCATTAACTTTGATTCATTTTAGGTGAGAAGACCTTTCAACCTTAGAATATTTTATGTGAGAAAACCTTTTACATTTATGCATGGAGTAATTATGTGAGAAATCCTTTCACAACATTTAACAACAACATAATATATGTTTTACTCTCAAAGAAACTTACATCATATTTCAGTAATTTCATAAGAAACATGCATATTTCCATAATTCTCCTTTCATAGTTCAAAACCCACTTTCAATCATCAAAATCTAGAAAACATGGGTTAAACATGAGTTCATGGGGGTTCATCTTAAAAACATGGGAACTTCTCAATTCGTACATAATAGATCATAAAATAATCAAATAAAACAACATTGAAAGGAACACATGACATAGAAGAAAATCCTAACTCAATTGGGAATTTCTAACTTTGTAAATTGGAGAATTTATATAGTTCGCTTTCTCGATGGGTCCTTCTCTCTCGGCGTAGGTTACTAATGTGCGATGGCCGTGGGAAAGAAAGATCGTGCTCCATCGCATAAGGCTCTAATGGCACAAGAAGCAGCAACAAAAAGAAATCCAGAAAAAGGGGAAAAAGTACAGCAACTTGAACTCCAAGAAAAAATCAAAATGGGATCTGAATCTAGAGAAATAGTAAATAGTAAGGCGGAGGTAGAGAAAGAGCACCAGCTAGCGGAACAAAAGTCTATGTATGTGGAGAAGGAAAATAGGGTAATTGCACAAAAACATTGGGAAGAAATCACTCAACCACAACTTTCGAATCTGGGGTCTCCATCTGGAAGTGGATCGGTAGCATGGGTAGATGAAGTGGAAAAGGTAATGGTGCAAAAACCAAAGGCGAGAACACTGTGGGATACATTTGACATTTCTAAACTAGCCAAAGTTGGATTCAAGCTAGATTATATTATTCTAGAGAAACATGGTAAAGGGTCAATAATCGGCATTGATTTAGAGGATATTGAGTATGAAGTTAACTATTGAAATAATGCGGTGGTATGTTATGTTCTGGGTGACCACCCTTCATTCAATGTAATCAACAGATACATCCAAAGAATTTGGGCAAAGTATGGGTTGAACAAGGTGGCGATGCTGAAAAATGGAGTCATAATAGTAAGGTTTGATTCAGTTGAGGGGAAAGAGGGAGTGCTAAAAGGAGGAATTTACCATTTTGACAATAAGCCATTTATTGTCAAGGCATGGTCAATGGATATAGAATTCACAAAGGAGGAATTGAATTATGTTCCGATTTGGATAAAACTTCCAGGATTGGACTTCAAATATTGGAGTCCAATAGGATTAAGCAAGATCGGGAGTTTTATAGGAAACCATTAATGGTTAATCAGAACACTGAAAAGAAGCAGGGTCTTAATTTTGCTAGAATCTTGGTTGAGGTAGAGTTGGGGGCTAATCTTCCAGAAAAAATGCATTTCAAGAATGTGAAAGGCCAGGTGATAGAACAACAAGTCGTGTATGATTGGAAACCAACCCACTGTAAGTTTTGTGATAAGTATGGGCACACTACTGATGAATGTAGAAGGAAGAATCCTGCAAAGAAAAAGGGGGTCACCAAGGAATATGAGGAGCATGGACAACCACCAACACAAGCTTGCTAGAGCAGTGAAGGACAAGAGGCAAAACACGTTGAGTTAAGAACTGGTGAGAGGACAAAAGTGAAAGTTGGGCAACATCAGGTATTCAGGAACCATCTTCGGTGGGTTGGATAACACCATTCAAAACCAAAAGGAACCAAGGTCCACATCAAGTACAAGTCGCTAGTAATAACTCATTCCAAATGTTGAACAAATCCAATGAGTTGAATAGCCCAACTCCAAGGACTGGGCAAACAGTGGGTGGCAGAACCATTTTCCTAGAAGGGAATGGTTAGTATGATATGATGGAATGTGAGAGGGTTTAATGCCCTGAATAAGTAGAAGGAAGTGGTATTCCTCTGCAATAAGGAAAATGTGGGATTGGTAGGGCTAGTTGAAAAGAAAGTAAAAAGCCAAAATATGGAAAAAAAATTGGTGAATAAAATATTTGGAGGTTGGGAATTCCTAACCAACCTAGAATCACACTATAATGGTAGAATTTTACTAATGTAGAGACCAGATTACTATAGAGTGGAGCTGGTGGAAAGCTCTACCCAAATGTTGACTTGCAAGGTCTGTTATATACCTCTGCAATTAATATTTAGGGTGTCAATTGTTTATGCATACAACAATAGAGAGGATAGAAGAGAACCGTGGAAGGAAATAAAAACCCAAATTCAAATTGTCAAGAGCCGTGGCTATTACTGGGTGATTTTAATTCAGTGTTACACGCTGAAGATAGAATTGGAGGAAACCCTATCTCTTTGCCGGAAGTATCAGATTTTCAAGATTGTATTGATGAAAGTGGCTTGATAGAATTACCCCATCAAGGGCATAAATACACATGGAATGATAGGGGTACAGGGAATAGAATTCAATCTAAGATAGATTGGATGTTCATTTATTCTATATGGTTAAACACTATGTCTTCATGTGGATCATCTTATCTACCCGAAGGTATAAGTGACCACTGCCCTGCAAAGGTGTACTTACAGAATCAAGTTACCAGAACAAGGAGAGCAATCCAGTATTGTAATGTTTGGGCACAACATCCACAGTTCAATGATAGAATCAAATCAGTTTAGGCCACACATGTGGATGGATGTAAAATGTGGAAAGTGGCGAAAAGATTAAAATTATTGAAACCATGTCTGAAGAAATTAAATACACAATATTTCAGGAACATTGTTACTGTAGCAAGTGAAGATAGGGAGACAGTGCTAGAAGTACAGCAGAAACATCAAACTGATCCTCGGAATAAGTCTTTGCAGGAAGAAGAGAAGGCTAAATGTGACAAGTACATGTACACTTCCTATATGGCTAAGATCTTTCTCCAACAACAAACTAAGGCCACATGGTAGAAGCCAGAGATGGCTGCACGAGATACTTATTTGCGCTGATAAAACATCGAAAACTCCAACAGGCAATAACTCAAGTCAGAGATGACCAAGGAGAATGGCAATATGATCAAGAGGTGATTGCTACCATATTTGTGAGATTTTATGAGCAGCTTTTGGGGACGGAATATGCTACGAAGGAGGAAACTTACTCAGTTTTCTTTAGCAATGGTCCTATCCTTTCTATAGAGCAACAACAAGAATTTCAACAGGGGTTCACAGAGAGGGATGTCAAGGAAACATGTTCAAGATAGACTGCAACAAAAGCCCAGGTCCTGATGGCTATGGGAGTGGTTTTTTTCCAGATAGGCTTGGAAGGTTGTGGGGAAAGATATCACAGAAGCTATCCTAGAGTTCTCTGAGAATGGCAAGTTGTTGAGACAAATAAATGCTACAAATATTACCTTGATTCCTAAAGTTGTTGTACCAGAATTTGCCAGCCAGTTCAGATCTATTTCTTGTTGTAATAGTTGTATAAGTGCATTACAAAATGATATACAAGAGACTTAAGGAGGCAATAAAACATATTGTGGTTGATAACCAATGGGTATAGTCGGGTGAAGTCTAAGTAACATGTATTTGTGCTAAATGATGTACTTACCCAATGATGGAGCGGTTGACGTCATTCTTAAGGGCAAAAGTCATCAAATGGCCAAATTTTGCTAAATCGGGAGAAGACTGAGTATCTCGGGGGCATGGGTGTAATGGGTCTTAGTCTAATTGAGGGTGTGCATGCTTTGATTTTGTTTTCGGGGGCTGCGGGGTTGAATTTGGAAGTCGGGGTTAAAAATAGGCACATTGGGTCGTTAGGCGAGCTAGGTCGAACTCGCCGAACCACTCGGCGATTTGCTGAAACCCCATATATTGCCTATAATTTCATGCTAAAATTGAGTTTGGGTATTGTCACTTTTGGCGAGAAGCCTGAGTTCATCGAGTGCACTCGGTGACTTATCGAAAGTCCTTCTTGATCGCCTTTTCTTGAGCCCCTAACCCCTAAAATGCACTGTAACTTTCGGCGGGCTAGTTCTTGCTCACCGAATGCTATCGATGATTCACCGAAAGACTCTTCCCATCATCGACATGCCATTTGTCTGAGAAAATTTTGAGTCAATCCTTTCGGCGAGCCCGATCTGGCTTGCCTAAGTGATTTGGCGACTCGCCGAGCGGTTCGGTGAGTTTTTCTGGAATATGATTTTTGTGCTTTTGCTTGAACTATTTCTCACCTTCTTTGATGTTTTTGTAGATATGTCTAGAGCCAATCTTGACATGCCACCTCATAAAAGAGCACAGGGTATGGTGATAAATGAAAGGAGAGCCAATCCTCCCGAAAAGGGAAGAACAGAGCCTCCAAATGGAGGCAAGAGTAAAGGCAAAAGGCTAGCATCTGAGGTTTCGGAGCACAACTCTGGCAGCGAGGGAGAGGCCTTTGACTCCCAAGTTGTATTATCTGAGCCGGAGGATGACCAGCCATTACAGTCTAGGCGAGCGGAGATCCATGCTAGGTCTCGCCCTGACTCCTCGAGAGCTCCAACAGCCCCATCTCCAGTTAGTATAATGCCACATATGGCACCACTTGTGTCCCCAGTGCCACCAGTACATGTCCCTCCTCCCAGGCTACTCAACAGATTAAAATCCTATGGGTTGCGGACTATTCTAGAGGAGAAGCTACTTTCTACAGAGGGCCTTGAGGGCAGATACTCCGCAGTGAGGGACACCCTCCAGTTCCATCGGTTTGAACAGTTCACCAGGCCCCGAGGCCTCTACATTCCTACATGGGTCAGGGAGTTTTATACAGCATACGGAGAGCTGGTTTCCCAAGGGGAATAAGAAAGCCAGTACCTTCAGACCGGTGAAGTCGGTCATGGTCCGGGGTAAGGATGTCGGGTGCAGTAGTGATTACATTAGTAATGTACTTGATAGGACTCTAGGTGCTACACTGGCATATGAGGGCTTGTCTACTACTCAGTCCCTGGATGACTTAAAGGGCTAGCTTGCACCGTTGATTTTCGATACCACCTCGAGGTGGACCGAGGCAGGGGTCCCCATCGAGAAGAAGGACCTGAATATTGTTGCTCGGTTCTGGTTTGGCTTTATCAGCAGCACCATCATGCCGTCCCAGAACGAGTCTATCCTCCACCACCCTAAAGCAACATGCCTTGGGTCGATCATATCCAGGAGGAGCATTAACATGGGACTCCTCATAGAGAAGGAGATGGCCATGAGGGCCAAACAGAGCAAGACCTCCCTACCATTCCCGGTGCTGATTACAGAGTTGTACCGACGTGCTGGAGTTCCTCGTGATGAGACGAGAGATTTTAAGGTCACCCCTACATCCTCCATTGATATTGGGCGTATATAAGCTGAGTACAATTGGGAGGAGGTAGACAGGAAAGGAGCAGCTTTGGTGGACACATCCACGGAGATTGACATAGACACGATTCTTGTAGAAGCATTTTTGCCTACTCCGGCCTTCAGGTACTTCTTCCTCCCAGACTCTTGGTACTTCTACTGCAGGCCAGCCCACTAAGATCACTCAGAACAAACTCCGGAAAATGGGGTACTTAGCCCATTCTGCGGATGTGAGGGCTACTCGATTGGAGGTTGCGGTCCCATGGATAATAGAGGCTGATATCTTAGCCGCACTGACACCCCTACGAACATCGATTGACACTTTTATTGCGAAAGTTGAGACTTGTGAGAGTAGACAGGGGGCGACTTCAAAGGTGGCGGCTTTGAGAGCCGAGGTGGAAGATCTAAGGAAAGATGTGGACTATCTCAAGTCTATAGACTTCACCTCTTTATTTGAGGTAGCCTAGACAGAGGGTGTTCCAACAACATCTGAGGTTCCTTCGACTACCATCGGATATGTACAGATGGATGACATAGCAGCTGATGAGTCAGAGGCATAGACTGACGAGGAGCAGATTAAGGTGACAGAGGAGAGAATATATGGAGACCTGCCAGACCTGGAGGAAATGATTGTACAGTCGGTGATCCAGACATCGCTGACAGAGACATCTATGGCAGGCCCTAGTGGATCGAGTGTTGCTTCTACTATATTGGGCACTGATACCCCAACAGATAGAGCGACTGTGTAGACATGACTTCTTTTTACCTTCCTCTCTGTCTTCTTTTATTGATTTTTGGATGTTTTTATTGCATTTGGGCAAATTGCTTTTTGTTTGTTGTAGGGTGAGGTATTTCCATACCTATCTCTTATGATTATGACTTTTGTGTATATATTGAGTCTTGTGCTTTACATTGTGTTTTGACACTGTGTTGTGGATATTTGAGCTTGTGTTTGAATGTGGTTGTTCTTATACAAATTTGAGTATCGGTTATGATCAATACCGATGACTTGAATAGTGCTCTCAATCGAACAGACATGAATGTGCGGCTACGATGCGGACAAATGAAGTTGCATAGGCAATATGTGAACTCTTTGCATCTCATTGTGACTAGCCGATTATCAAATTGAGTCTCTTGTGATGAACATTGCACACTAGCGAAAGTGTAGAGTCTTGTTTGACATTGGTGTCAATGTCGTGTGTGATGAGCTTATCGTGAACCATGTGTGATGAAACCTAGAATTTTCCCCATTGGTCCGGTTGACCAAGTGTTGTGAGCTCTTGAAATGAACTTAGGCAACAATTTTAAAGAGTGAAATAATATGACATTATACCTCTTTTGTGGCCTACCTTGTGAGTGTGTGAACCTTGCTTGAGCACCCTTTGAGCCTTACCCTTTCCTTGGAAGAAACTTAATGAAATTGTGACCTTTCCTTATCGCTTCACCCATAATCCTCATGAGATGTGGTTTGTTGGAATAGCCAACTTAGGCCAAAAGCCTAAGTTGGGGGTGTGTGAAAAGAGAACGTAAATTAAGAGATGTGAAGAAATTCCCCTCTACCCATGGTTTTAAAAAAAATGGAATCCCTCCATACAAAAAAAAAAGAGAAGAAGAAGAAAAGAAAAGAAAAGAAGAAGAAAGAAAAGAAAAAAAATGAAAAGTTTTGAAATAAAGTTGCAAAAAGAAATGGGGTGTCCAAAGTTTCATGGAAAATGAATAATGAGATGAATTTTGAGCAGGAATGGAATTGTTAAAGAAAAAGGGAAGAAAATGTTGTTCATACCACATTTCATGAGGATAGCAGCCATTGAGCCTAAATGACCATGCTTTTACACTCAGCCCCATTACAAGCCTTGAAAAGACCTTTTTGATCTTGAGTGAGCTGAAACAAATGTTGACTGGAAAATAAGGACAAACCTATGGGTGAAATCATGCATGTGTTCATCTTTTGGAGTGTGAGAGTTGTTTTTTATTCCGGAGCTATAAATTGTTGAACCATTGTGTATGAATATGGAATCATCTTTGTGTGAAGGCATTTGAGTACCTTTGTTGAGCTTGAACTTGCATTTGAAGCAAGTATTATGAACTTGAGAATATTTGATAGTGGTGAGTCACAACTTGAATCTTTAAGTGCACAATTGATCCTTGCATGAGTAAGTTGAGTCTTGTTATGTGCATTCATGATTGAGTCTTGTGTAGTACTGTTTGAGACATCCTTTTTGAACTGCTGAACTTGAGTTTTACTTGAGGACAAGCAAAAGTTTAAGTTGGGGTGTTGATGAGTCAGAGATTTGGACTCATTTAGGGCTTTATTTGGATAGATTTAGTGTCCTCAAATGCTTATTTTGTGCCAATAACTGATGTAAAATCCTTGATTTCCAGGTATTTGGATTAAGGAGCAAAGCATGGACACTAAGTTACAAAAGGAACAAAGCGAGCTGAAAGAAGGAAGAAAAGAGAGCATGATGATAGCCAAGTCCAATTGGGGACTAGCCGAGTGGCCTTAATCACCGCCTAAAGTTCCAGTGTGGTAAGCCCTGAAGGAGAAAATCAAGTTGGCGAGAGAAAGGAGCAGTCGGCGGATCGCCGAGTAGTTCCGCGACGCAGTGTTTGATCGCCTAAAGTTACAGACCTGAAGGATACTGAAGGCCAAGGAAAAAAAGGCGACAGAATTGACCAATGGGCGGATCGCTAAGTTGATCGGCGAGCCTAACAAACTGCGCCGAATGGCTCTTCGCAGCATATTTTTGGCGGTTATAAATACATTTTTGAACATTTTTTAGAAGTATCTAGTTATCTTAGAATTAATTTTCATTTTGAACTCTGAGTATTGAGACATTTTTCCCTTAGATTTGAAGAATTGAAGTACTCCATTTTTGAGAAATTGGAAGTGAGTCTTTGAGATTCTTCAAGTTGGACCTTTGTAAAGACGAAATTAATCTTATCCAGTTGATGAAAACACAATTTGGTAACAATTTCTATCTTTTTATGAAGTCTAGCTAAAACCCCAATTTTTGGGGTGTGATTATGTGATTATGGGCTGATTTAGTTTATGGGTATTGCTAATTGTTAGTTTAAATGCTATTTAGAAGTGATTTCAATCAGTAATTGTGGTATAAATTAAAGAATTGTAGTTGCAAATACAGTTCTACCTTCGTGTTTTTGGCTTGCACGAGAGAGAGATTTTAAAACCAAGATTATTGATTGATGGTCTGTGGGTATTGGGTTGTCATTGGTTCAACTCGATAACCCCTTTTCCACACATTCAGCTCGAGAGAGTGAATGGACTAAGGCGTAGGCTGGTCTGATTTTGCATGCTTGTCGATGTTCGAAAGAAATCGACTTGATTCGGGGTAGATTATTCAAGAGAAAGTTTACCCCCTCTATCGTCTAGCTTATTCACTAATTCACAGCTATATTCTAACAGTTGCAATTACCCATTTGTCTACATTAGCCTATAATCGAATCACATCTCAAGTACCCGTCTCATTATTGTTATTTTTGTGTTGTTTGTTGCTGCTGTAGTTGATAATTAAAACCAAATCTCCCTTATTTGACATTCGTGTCACCCCTTAATTTGAATTATATTTTTATTCGTAAATATCTATTCCTATGGCTGAATCGAACATATTCATACTTTACTCTTGAATCTTAAACACGTACCACTCCCTGTGGGATTCGACCCCAACTCATTTGGTTGGGTTATTATATTGACTAACGATCGTTGACGGTTAGAACTGGATTAAGTATCCTTGAAACGTTAATCAGCTTGGCACACTGGAACTTTAGGCGGTCTGATAAGCCACTCGGCGACTCGTCGAGTGCTCTTGGCGATCCTCAGGCTCACCCTTCTTCATTTCTTCAGCTTGTTTTATTCCTTTTCACTTGTTAGTGTCCTTGCTTTGTTCCTCAATCCATATACCTGAAAATCAAAGATTTAACATCAGTTTATGGCACAAATCAAACATTTAAAGACACTAAATCTATAAAAACAAAGCCCTAAATGAGTTCAAATCTCGGACTCATCAACACCCCAACATAAACTTTTGTTCAGCAGTTCAAAAAGGATGTCTCAAATAGTGCTGCATAAGACTCAACATGAATGCACACAACAAGACTCAACTTACTCATGCAATTATAAATTATGCATTCAAAGATTCAAATTGTGACTCACCATTATCAAAGATGCTCAAGTTCACAATACTTGCTTCAAATGCAAGTTCAAGTTCAACAAAGGTACTCAAATGCCCTCAAAACAAAGATGATTCCATATTCACACAAAGTCTCAACAATTTGTAGTTCCAGAATCACATATGACTCTGACACTGACAAAGATGAACACATGCATGACTTCACCCATAGGTTTGCCTTTATTTTCCAATCAACATTTGTTTCAGCTCACTCAAGATCACAAAGGTCTTTTCATGGCTTGTAACGGGGTTGAGTTTCAAGATATGGTCATTTAGGCTCAGTGGATTTAACCCTCATGAAGTGTGGCCTGAACATCACATTCCTTCTTTTCTTTAACATTTCAAACATGCTCATAATCTGCCCCATTATTCAACTTCATATGAATTCTCGGACACCCCATTTCTTTTGCAATTTTCATTACTTATTTCACAACCTTTTCATTCTTTTTCTTTGCTTATTTTATCTTCTTTTTTTTTTTTACATGGACGGGCTCCACCTTTTTCAAAACCATTTTCAAAGGGAAGGGGGGATTTCTCACACTTCTTGATTTTCCTCCTCTTTTCACCACATCCCCAACTTAGGATTTTGGCCTAAGTTGGCTATTTAAACAAAACAACACTTCATAAGAGTTATGGGTGAATGGATAAAGAGGGGTCACAATTGCTCAAGTTTCTTCAAAGAAAATGGTAAGGCTCAATAGGGTTCAACCAAGGTTCACACATCTCACAAGGTTGGCCACAAAAGAGGTATATTGTCAAATTGTTTCACTCTTCAAATTCGTTGCCTAAGATCATTTCAAGTACTTGCATCACTTAGTCAATCGGACCAACAGGGCAAATTCTAGGTGTCATCACACAATTATTCGAATTATCTCAACACACAAGGCATTGGTAACAATATGAAACAAGACTACACAATTTCGCTAGTGTGCAATGTTCATCACAAGAGGCTCATTCTATAACCGGCTAGTCACAACGAGATGCTAAACGTTCACACATTGTCTATGCAATATCATTGGCCTCATCATAGCCTCACATTCATTTCGTTCAATAAGAGCACTATTCAAGTCATCAGTATTGATCATAACCGATAGTCAAATTTGCACAAGAACCGCCACATTCATACACAAAAGAGGTGGCACAATTTTTCAAAATTGGTCAAAACCATTTCCATTCAAAACAAGGAGCCACAAAATTGAAATCAAAACACATATAGATCACAAAACCCAATATTCACCAATATTCACAAACAAAATCAAAATATGAGAGGTAGGTATGGAGATACCTCACCCCACCAACAAAACAAAAGCAGTTGTCCTCAAATGTAACTAAAACAACAAAAATCAATAAAAACGATAGAGAGGGAAGTAAGGAATGATCATGTCTACACAATCGCTCCATCTATCGGGGCATCAATGCTCGGAGTCACGCTCTGATCTTGGGCATCAGTGCCCAGGGTAACAGCAACACTGGCTCCACTAGAGCCTGTCATGAGAGTCCTCCTCAATGAAGTCTAAACGGCTGAATGCACCATAGCCTCCTCAACCTCAGTCAGTCCCTGATATGTAGTCTCCTCCTGGATATCGAGATCCTCCTCATCAATTTCAGCCTCCAACTTTGCAGTCACATCATTAAATCTAACCTCATCTCAGTTGGTAGCCGGAGGCACATCAGAATAAGTTGGAATACCCGTGTCCAGTTCATCAGGGATCTCCACAGTCCTAAAAATCATCAACATATCTATAGACTTCAGTTGGTCCATATCTTTTCTCAACTCAACAATTGTAGCCTTCAAGGTCGTCACCTCATGAGTGGGTCCCTGACCTCTCTCACACACTTCTATCATCGTCGTGAGGCATCAATAGACTCTCTAAGAGGTGTCACAATAGCTGTGAGGGTCTCTCAATCATCCCAGGTACTGTAGCCTCTATCCTGGAGGCACGTACATCAGTAGAATGGGCTAGGTTCCCCATACGTAGTAGAATGTCCTGGGTGAGTGGAGGTCGGGAAGCAATACTAGCAGCAGACCTAGGAGGCAAGGCAGCAGCAGAAGAACTCAGAGTCATGGAAGGGGCAGATCTAGAAATACTTGAAGACCCCAAGGCCGGAGTAGGCAATACTACCTCTATAGGTAGTGTCTCAATTACAATAGACGGGGATGTATCCACCAGGGTTGCCTTCTTATTCTCAGCCTTATCCTTCAAATACTCAGCCTCAATCTGTCGGATGTTGGTACAAGAGGTGGGAATCACTTCCACGTCCTTCTTTTCATCACGAGGCACACGGGCTCATCTGCACAATTTGATGATCAACGCCGAGAAAGGAAGACATGTTTGGTGTTGCCTGGCCCTCATGGCCATCTCTTGTCCAATGATCATACCTAAGTTGAGGCTCATAACATCAATGATAGAACCAAGACAGGCAGCCTTTGTGGTGGAGGATAGACTCATTCTGGGACGGCATGAGTGTACTACTAATAAACCTAAAGTAGAACCTCGCTGCCACATTTAGATCTTTCTTCTCTATGGGAACCTCGGCCTCAATCCACCTAGGACTACAATTTGAAAGGAGAGGAGCCAGCCACTTCTTCATGTCCTCCAAGGATTTTGTCTTGATCATGTACTGGTAGTCATCTGCAATGTTGTCAGTGCATTCCAACACAACAATAATATCATTATTGTCACACTTTACCTTCTTTCCCTTGACAACTACATAGTCGACTGGCTTGAAGGTGGCAGCCTTCTTCCCTTGTGGCACCAACGTTCCATAGGCAGTGTAGGATTCCCGGACCCAATTAGGAATATAAGGGCCCTTGGGTTTAGTAAAGATTTCAAACTTGTGGGACTTTAGGGTTCGCCATATTTCCGGATACTGGTCTATCACTCCATCTATAGACAACCTCTTCTCTTCAATGATAGTCCTCAGTCCCTCAGCCTTTAATATATTAAGAGACCAGGGAGGAGGACCACAGCCTAATCTGGAACTGGAGAAGGAGTAGTAGTCTCATGTACCTAATCCTAGATGGATCATATATCCTCTTAGAGCGGAGTTCAGCTCTTTGGGCCAACAACATCTGATCATCCTCAGGCTCAGAGGTAACAGCCTGAGGATCCTGGTGTTCCCCCTCACTTTCAGAAGTGGTGAGGTGAGTCGCGTAGACTCTCTCACTGTCGGAGCTGACCTCCAGTGATGCAGATGCGGGAGCATTTCCCTTTCCTTTGCCTTTCCAACCTGTGGTAGAAAGTTTGGTCACCTTTGCTTTGGATGCAGCTGCATCCTCAATGATGATGATTCCCTTTGCCCGGTTACGGGACAGCATGTCTCGTCCCGATACTTTAGGTCTAGCCATATCTGCAAAACACATCAAAAAGAGTAAGAAAATACCCATGAAAAATTTCAGAATTCATGATGCAGATAAACTCGTTGAACCAATCGGTGAGTCACTTTGGCAAGCCAGATCGGGCTCGCCAAAAGGACTGGCCTAAAAAGTTTTTAGAAAAATGACAGTTCGGCGATGTGTAAGGTCGTTCGGTGATTCTCCGACACCACTCGACGAGCTCAGACTAGCTCACCAAATTTTACAGTGCATTTTAGGGGTTAGGGGCACATAAAAAGTGATCAAAGGGAACTTTCGGCGAGTCGCCGAGTGAACTCGTCGAGCCCAGGATTCTCGCCAAAAATTACAGACTCTAACTAAGCCCAATTGAGCAATTAAAGGCGATCAAGGGGGACGTTGACAAACCGTCGAACCGTTCGGCGAGCTCGACCCAGCTCGTCGTCGAACTGCCCAACGTGCAAAATTTCAACCCCTTTTCCCAAATTCAAGCCCGCAGCCCTCAAAATCAAAATCAAACGACACACTTATGCAATTAGGATAAGACCCATGCCTCCAAGGTACTCAGACTTCCCCTGATTTGGCCAAAATTGGTCATTTGATCACTTTTGCCTTTAAGAATAACGTCAATGGCTCTATCATTAGGCAAATTACGTCATTTGTCTCAATCTGGGGTTACTCAGACTTCACCCAACAAGACCCAGCATCAAATACCCGCAACCCAATAATTTACGATCAATTTTAACGCATAAAACTTGGGTAATCAATATTTTAAGTAAATATGGGCAATTTCGAAACTAAAACACGCAAACCAATACATCAAATACAATTTCAAACACAAACCCAACACATCAACAATATTTTACCAAATGCATTCGAGTTCAACCACTAAACAAGAGTTTGAGGTTCAAAAAACCAACCTTTATGCCGAATGAAGAATTAGATATGTTAGGCGGTAATGTAATCCAAATCCGAGCACGAGATCAAGAGCAAAAAGCAACAAAAATAGGGAAGTATAAAAGATCTAAGGTGCTGGTGAGAGAGTATGGGGTTTGAAATGAGGGAATATGAAAGATTTTGAATTTTTAAACCATTTGACCTTTTAAAACTTTCAGTTCGTGGCCCTTTTGGCGGTGTTAGTCGACCACGCCGAACCACTCGGCATTCGTCAAGTGGTGACTTACCTCGCCAAGTTTTACAGGACCTCCAGTTAATTTGAGGGTCCAAACGACAGATAAAATCGGGCTCGTCGACCTGTTCAGTGAGTCACCGATTTATCCATTGGCCCACCGAGTTTTACAGACTCCCACCTCTAATTTTTGTGGTTCCAACGGCGGTCCAAGTCGGGATTGCTGACCTCTTCGGCGAGTCACCGACTGGACTCTTTGGCTCGCTAACCTACATTTCTCAAACATACTCCACTTTTCAACCTGCACAATCAACACCCGTTATTTAAGCGCCTTAGTTAACGTCGTGGCACGACGCAAGCACCATTCAAGCTTCATTTTTGGGGTTTGCCATAGTATCACTAGGCAACCCCCCACATATTGTCTTGGGTTTAGATAAGATGAAATTTGACCCATTTGGGTCTCCAGCTGCTCGATAGCAACGGAATGAGAGGTCACCATCTAATCTAGAGTCGAGACATATTTTATTTTCTTTCCACACTTTGATTGACTCGTTGACTTTGTTGAGAATGCGTGAGAGCATCTCATCTGTCTAGCTACGCTCAGAGTCCTTGGGTTTTTGACGCTCATGGGGAGGAACATATATATCATTCTCCCCCTCTCTACTCCATTCTTGATTTGCTAGGACATTTGCTTCCTCATTGTAGAGCACTTCAAATTCTACGACATTTTTGTCCAAGGTATCTAGCTGGTTCATCATTTTGGCCAAATGCTGGTCTCTCCCTAGATCTTTTATGATTGGTTCTTTTGTAACTTTATAAGCGAGAGAACAAACTTGGTCTCTGCAAGTATGGCATGCCCTATTTTTTTGATCATGCAATCGAGGAGTTGGGATGCTATTTTGTAGGGCTGTCGCATTATACCACCCGGAGAAAGTTGGTCAGCCACTCCTCTGTTTACCAAATCAAGACCTCTATAGAAAGATTCTAGCAGCAACTTATCCGGAAGTCCATGAGTAGGACAT
Organism: Solanum piurae; assembly: GCA_029582685.1. Taxonomy (NCBI): domain Eukaryota; kingdom Viridiplantae; phylum Streptophyta; class Magnoliopsida; order Solanales; family Solanaceae; genus Solanum; species Solanum piurae. The sequence goes on along the minus strand of JAJOOO010009127.1, from coordinate 15,809 downwards.
TGCAGCCCCAGCTTCTTAAACCTCATCCTTGCCTCATGGATTTGTTCACCCTCCGATTGCTTGAAACTTTTGATACCATCCCTAAATATCATCGTCTGCAATGGAGGATAGAATCTCACTTGGAACATTATGATTAGCTCAATCCAAGAAGTGATAGAATCTCCTGGCAACTCAGCCAACCATTTGCTTGCTTCGCCCAAAAGAGAAAATGGGAACAACCTCAGTTGGACCTATTCTTAAGATATGTTCTTAAAGGAGAACGGTCCACAAATATCAACAAAATTCCTTAATGTTCATGGGGATCCTCATGAGCCAGCCCACCAAATAAACATTTCAGTTGAAGGAGCTGAAGCATAGTGCTTGTGATCTGAAACACTGTGTTTCCTTCAGCTGGAGGTAAACAAATGGCACCAACACCACCCATTTGGTTTGGGTCATTGACATCATTGAGATTCCCAATGTCATCTTGGTGGCCCACTTGGCTACCATTACTTCCGTTGACGCTCATTTCCTCATCTGTTTTAACAAGCAACACCAAACCAAAAACAAAAATAAGTCGATTCAACTATAACTATAAAGATCACAATTTAACTTCAATGATAGAATTTTAAACAACACCATTCACCGGCAGTGGCGCCATTTTTTTATTAACGTCTCAAACACACCTCATCCAATTCTAGGTGCAAACGACCATTAAGCAATATAAAACTGAACAATTTAGTTGGGGTCGAATCCCATAGGGAGCGGTACGTGTTCAAATTCAATTAGGAAGCACAAATGTCATCTAACTAGCTATAGGAATAGATATAATCAGAAAAAAACATATCAAATAAAAGGGTGACACAAATGTCAAATGGGGGGTTTTGGTTTTCAAATTATCAACTACAATCAGTCAAATAGCAATGAGATAACAATAAGAAGAGAGATTCTCAGGATGTGATCGATTATAGGTGAATTTCGATATATGGGTATTTGAAACTACTAGTAAAAAACAAAATATCAGTGGATAGGCTAGACTATAATTGAAATAGCTTTCTCTTGAACAACTATTCCGCTTCAAGTGATTTTTATCAAACATCAACAAGCATAGCAATTGAGAACAACCCAAAACCTTAATGCATCATCTCTCAAGAGCAAGATGGGTAGGACTGCGTTTAGGATTCACTCTCTCGAGTTGGACCCATATCAACCCAATACATACAAATCATTAATCAGTAATTTTAGTCCTAAAATCTATCTCTCGAGCAAGCCAAGAACACTATCATAGAACTGCATTTGCAACTACAATTCATAAATTAAACCACAATTAATGATTAAACCCACTTCAAAATAGCATTTAGACTAGTAATTAACAATACCCACACACTAATTCAACTTATAATCACATGATCACACCCAAAGAATTGGAGTTTTAGCCGAACATCATAAAAAGATAAAAACCATTACCGAATCGATTAGCCATCAACTGGGTAAGAGGAATTAAAGCTTTACAAAGCTCCAATTCGAAGAAAATTAGAAACCCACTTGTGAAATCTCCAAGTTAAGTCTCAAAACTTCAAGTCTAGTAAGAAAATTGTTCTGGACTCTGTCCAAGATCAAAAATTATATTCCAAGGTAAAAATTTGATCAAAAGATTCTAAACTAAATGTTCAAAATCTAATTTATAGTTGCCAAAAATAAGCCACAAAGGGCTCTTCGATGAAGTAAGTCGGGCTCACCGAGCCACTCGGTGAGCCGCCCTTTGATCTCTTCCATCGCCTTTACGCCTTGTCATTCAACATAGTCAAGGTATGTAACTTTGGGCGATCTAATTTGCATCGCTGAACTACTCGATGATTCTGACTGCTCCTTTTCATCGCCAATTAGGTTTCTTCCTTCAAGGCTTGGCACATTGGAACTTTAGGTGGTCTGATAAGCCACTCGGCGACACGCCAAGTGCTCTTGGCGATCCTCAGGCTCACCCTTCTTCATTTCTTCAGCTTGTTTTGTTCCTTCTTGCATGTTAGTGTCCTTGGTTTGTTCCTCAATCCATATACCTGAAAATCAAGGATTTAACATCAGTATATGGCACAAATTAAACATCTAAGGACACTAAATCTATAAAAAAAAAAACAAAGCCCTAAATGAGTCCAAATCTCGTACTCATCACCTATCAAGGCGACTGTCACGACCCGGGGTTACCCCGTAGACGTAAGATGGTGTAGTTGACGTCGAAAGGGTCGCATACAAGCCCTTAGCATAATCATACACATAATGTCATAAGAAATAATGCAAAAATTAAAACTTTTTCTTCAACAAACGAAGTCATTTTTTTTCAAAATAGAAAGGAGTCTAAACATTGTCTCATTGGCCATCTATACAATCGAATACTTAGACATATAGGGATACAACCCTTACATAGTTCTAAAATGAAACTAATAAAAGAAACTACTAAGATATCTACTAAGTAAGTTGTTGGTCCCCGAACTTGAGGACTCATCAACTGGCTTGGAGGATCACCTATTCCAAGCCTTTTGAACCAAAACTACCATCTCCATGAACCAACCCCATACATTGTAGAAAACATAGAAATATGGGTTAGCACAAAAATGTACTAAGTATGGTAGCCATGCACAAAACCATTAAACATGAAAAGGGACATTTCATTTGAAATCATGCTTTATGACATTTTTGAACATCATATTTGAAATAGTTGGAGAATGCAACGAATAAGGTAACTCACATACATTTCATTATAACCTGAGAAATATCATTATAACAACAAGCATAGTCTCCAATATCAATATAATACACATCCCAATCTTCACAATACATAGCCTCCAATTATACAAGAATACACGGTAAATACCAAGACCATCACATCATGAGGTAATCATCACATAAGCAACCTCTAAAACACACTTGTGCAATGTATGGTAACTAACATGTATTTACAATGTACAACACAAATCCGATATCACATTCATACTCATTTCATGGTAAAGCCATTACCTTAGTAACCTGCAGGAAACACTTGTGCAATATGGGGTTAGCATCCCATAATACCAACCCTACTAAGTACTCATTTGAAGCTACATTAGTGATGCATTACATCTTTAGACTTCATTATATGCAATATTCACAAATTAAGGAAATAGTCATGTACATTACTCGAATACAAGGAAAGTCATGCATAACAACTATCCATTCAACATACATACATGCATTCGAATCTCATCATAATGCAAAAGAACCATCCCATGACATCCTACTAAGTCTACTTGTGCAATGTGGAAGTGAAGTCCCATACCCCCACTCCTACTAAGTAAACTCACTAAGAAGTCATAGTATAGTTCATGTCTTAATCATCAACTGCATTATTATAGGGAAAAGTTGCCATAACCGACATAGACCATGTGAGCTACATGGAATCCGGTGTCATATAACCCCACACCGAAAGAAGGCGTTCTTACTTGTCGAAGGTAGAACTAATTATATTTAGCTTCTTAGTGGATCCACTAGCTAAGTCATATGTTTGGCTCACAGTTATGGGACAGGGAGATTGCTACTAGAAACCCAACTTACTGCATTAGCGGAAGAGCTTCCATCTCATAAGTTTACTATAGATGACCCAACCTATTGCATTAGCGGAGGGCGGCCTTTTCCTCATCGTCCATATCCACTCGGTACTAAGCATTATTTCCCAATTATACATAATTAGTATGGAATTGTATCTACATGTGTGAAGGCATACTTTCATACATAATAATGAGTAAAGGTGCATATGAGAACTATACTTTCAATCAACACCATTGATACATCATATTCATGTTTATGCATGGAGTGTGTGTGTGAGCGCATGATTGTCCTCACAACGGCACAACAACAACAACATTATCATCATAGACACCTCCCTTCTCAAGGGGGTCACAACATGTACATAATATCCCAACTCATGCACGATTCACATATATTGCATTTACGGATCTTAGACCATGTAAATCAAAATATCTAATATTCATTACAATAGACATGGATACATTCATCGTAGCAACACCATTATGATCATAACATAACATTAGTATTCATATCGTATCATACTTAGTCATATCTAGCGTTGTAGGGGAGAGGGACCTTATCTCAACACTACAATACATATGGCAAGTAAGCACATCCACATAAGTGGATCAACAATTAATAATTAGAATGCTTGACAAGTAAACACCCCCACCATAAGTGGATCAATCCATTCATATATAATAACTTCACATAACATACCTTCATAGATTTCCCTTCAAGGCCAAGAGTCGGGATCAAGTCTAACATCTTAGATTTGGCACAATAGATAGAAGAACATCATAATCCAACAACATAACCAATATGATCATTTTCAAGGTAATTCATATCTACAAAATTCTATCATATTCCATTAATGTCTAGGTGATCTAAACTAAGGCCATTTATCAAGAAATTCATCAACCCTAGAAGATCACATATAACCCTTCAATTTGCCTCTTTCATGTTATAACCCTAGACCAAGTCAATTTCATCTTAGATTCATAAGGTAATCAATAATACATGTAAAAGTATACTTAGATCATGTAATTACATCATAAAAAAACTCTAATTCAATCAATTGAATCAACTTCTAACAACATTCATTGTGTAGAGAAAAGTCATAACTAGGGTTGGGGAAAACTCATGGATTCCTTATATTTGAAGTTAAAACCATATAAAATGAGTAGTATTACCAATAATAAACATATTTCAATCTTTAAGAACAACTTAGAAAGGAATCCATGGGGTTGAGTTGAAACCCTAGCTTTTGAAGATTTCTAGAATTGAATTAAAAGCTTTTGAGAGGGCCCCATGGGTGATAGCTACCCATGGATGAAAACCATCATACCTTAGGTGTAGAAACCCACGAAAATCCTAAGGGAAAGCCTCCATATTCAATCCCCTAGGTTCGTTTCTTCATTGGTCTTCAATGGTGTTCTTGGAGAGAAGACTTTGGGAGAGAGGGAATTGGGTTTTGATTGGGGGGTCTTTAGTTGAAGTGAATTAATAAATTACTTTAGGGTCTTATAAGTTTATATAAGTCATTAATTAACCACCTAACTGATCTTCCTTAACCTCCGCTTAAGTAACTAATTAAAACACTAAACCTCAACTTAATTGAAAAGCTGTCAAAAACAGTCCCAACTTACGGCTAGCCTTCCACAGACCGTAGATCAATCTACTGGCCGTGGTTGGCTTCCATGGTTTGGCACTGTGTCTCTAAATGTTGCAGGCTCCAAGAAAAACTAAGTATGGACCTACATCCCTCATCCACATACCGTGGTCTGGTCTACGGGGCGTGGAAGACATCCATAGGTCACCACTTAGTGACCAAACCTAGCTTTCTAGGCAGCCTTGGGGGACTGTTTTAGGGTCTTCCTCAAGGTACCTTCAAGTGGTCTTACAGAAGTCGTACCCGGAACTTAGAACGACCATGTCCATCGAACCTTGAGTGAGAGAAGTTACTATCATCGGTGTTAGCCATCTTTGCTTCCCTAGACATTTCCTTAAATTTCTCCTTTTCAATTTGTTGAGCATGAACCATGAGACGAGAAATGTCCATGTCATTGATATCATAGCGCTACGGCATTCTTTAACCACCATCTCGGACACCCCCAAAACAAATTTACTCATTCTCGCCCTAGAATTGGCAACCATAGTAGGAGCATATCGATACAATCGTGTGAACTTCAAAGCATATTCATTCACAATCATATTTCCTTGACGAAGGTTAATGAACTCAAGCACCTTTTCATCCCTCATCTCAAGGGAAAAAAACCTATCAAGGAAAGCAACCTTAATTTTTTCCTAATTGAGAGGACCCACATCAATTGCCCTCCCTTCCTTCCATTAATTGAACCACACTTAAGCAACACCCTTAAGTTGGTAAGCGGCCAATTCCACCTTTTCCACCGGCGTCACTCCCATGATCATCAACACCTTGTATACCTCATCAATAAACTCTTGAGGGTATTCCTCAAACTTAGAACCATGAAACTCCGAAGGATTCATTCTAGTGAAGTCTCTCACGCTAGTCGTTATTGTACCCACACGCAACCTCCCTATTGTCTTGAGCCACCATGACTCGAGCCAACACTTGAAAAACATCATTAAACTCCGCATTAGTCACTTGCTCGGACAAAGGGTCGACTGAAACTTGATGAGCTTGAGAACGAGCCTATTGTTCCATATTTTGTCTTGCATTCCTTCTAGCATATGCCCTTAGAGTGGCCATATATGAATAGATCATCTGGTAATGATTAGGAGAGAGACATTATAGAGTTAAACTCTATCGCACGACTTTAGAGTAATGAAAGAAGTGGAATTTTCTAAACATCTTATAGTCTCTCATTCATAAATATGGCGCACTTCATACTCATGAACAAGACTCTACTCGACGTGACTTATGAGACTTTCCTAAGACACTTATCATACATAAACAAGATAATATAAATCAAGATATTTGAAAGATGATTTCAAAACATAGTGTTTTATAAAGTGAAGAAGCAGTCCAAATATCATCTCAAAGCCATCTAGTACATAAGAAGTGATCATGATGTAACTCGTACATCAAGTCTAAAGCTAAATTGATAAGACATAATGAAGTAAGGCTCGGTCCTTGGAACATGAGGACTCACCAATCTTCAATCTTCTACTAATAGATCATTGCCACGAAAGTGTGAGTCTAGAGCGCTAAACCCTACATTTGGATAAGAAATGTAATCAAGAGTATGCGTTCATACAAATATGTACCAAGTATGATAGCGATGCATGAAGTATAAAAATCTTGATAAAGGGGCATTTTTGTAATATGCAATGACAAGGCTAAAACATGATATAAAAGAGTTGGAAAACATAAGTCACCAAAACATGGTCAATGCAGGTAGACATCATCTTAAATCACATGTGAGGTACTTCTTGAAGTAACATTGGTTCATTAATGTGGGAGAATTAACATTAACATCATGTAAGACCATGTGAGCTATTAACATGGAATCTGGTGTCTACCACACACCGAAAAGAGGTGTCCTACTTGCCAAGGTAAGACCATGAGCTTCTAGCTATTGTGGATCCTCTAGATAATGCCTATCTCAACAACCTATGGTGGCACATAGTTTATGGGACATGGATAATTGTCACTTGTCCACTCGGTGCTAAGCATAACTTCCATGGAACATTCGTTAGTCTTATTCATCTTTTCTTTAAAGGACTTAGGTAATCTCCTTTTGTCCTTATATCGTATGATATGGGTAATTCTCTCTTGTCTTTTATTAGAGAGCATGGGTAATCATTGATTGCCTCATTCTTAGAATAACTCCTTAACTTTGATTCATCTTAGGTGAGAAGACCTTTCAACCTTAGAATCCTTTAAGTGAGAAAACCTTTCACATTCATGAATGGAGTAATAATGTGAGAAATCCTTTCACAACAATTAACAACAACAACATCATATATGATTTACTCTCAAAGCAACTTATATCATATTTCATCAATTTCATAAGAACATGCATATTTTCATAATTCTCCTTTCATAGTTCAAAACCCACTTTCAATCATCAAAATCTAGAAAATATGGGTTAACCATGGGTTCGTAGGGATTCATCTTAAAAACATGAGAACTTCTCAATTCGTACATAAAATATCATAAAACAATCAAATAATTCAACATTGAAAGGAACCCATGACATAGAAACCCCTAACTCAATTGGGAATTTCCTACATTGTAAATTGGAGATTTTGGGAACTCCGTGGAAGAAAGGGCTCTATGGATGAAGATTATAGTATCTCAATGCCAAAAGCTTGCCTTTAATGGAGGACTTGGAAACTTGACTTGAAACCCTATGTTGACTCTTTCTTCTTCAAGCTTTCTAGAGAGAGAAATATTTTGGAGAGGAAGACTTGTTCTTCTTTTAGGAATTTGAGAGAATGATTTCAATTGGGGAAATTGGGGGTAAAAGCACTTATATAGGGCTTTAGGTTAATGGTAAAACGACATTGTATTAGTCTAGAATAATTACGAAAAGACCCAAAATCCCTCCTTAAAATAACTGTCGACACCATCGATAGTGGGGACGGTTCTGGGTTCCACCTACAGACCATCCTGGTCGGCCGTCTATAGGTTCAAAGACCACGATCCTTGGACCCCAACTGACGGGGCCCACCTACAGACTTTGGGACATTAACGGGTTGTGAGTCTCGACTTTTGACCCTAGAATTTCTCTAAGTCTGGGGCTTACCAACGAGACCTACCTACGACTTGTAGATTGGACGACGGGCCGTCCTGGAGAACCGTTGAAAAAAGTACTGGAACTTGATATTTTTGGGAACCTGGACTGGCCAACCACGGAGCTGACTAACGGATCGTGTGTCAGTCCACGGGCCGTGGGTGGCTTCGTCAGAACTGGCACCAAATCCTACAAGAAACTGTAATTCTACCCTTTTTCAATCCGAGGTGTTACAAATTTTAACATAATTTAAGGCTCCAATTAGGATGAAAGCACTCAATTTTTAAATAATAGGCGTGTAGATTGTGTGTGTATACGTTTCTGGAAAATAAAAAGAGGGAAAAAAAGCATGAGGAGAGTGAAAAAAAATTTAGAATAGGAGAAACTAAGGCATCTCCAACCCTATATTCTATTTTACTCTCTAAAAATAAAGTTCTATATTTTTTCAAACAACCAACTCCAACCCAATTCTCTATTTTACTCTCTAAAACTGAATTTTTTTCTCTCTCTTTAATATTATATTATTATTTCTATTTCATTTTTATTTTCTTACTTCATGATATAAACCATTTCTTCTTTTTGCAAATAATCACCCTATAATCTATATAATCTTCATGTAATATAAAATTTTATTTTCAAATTCTTCATTTAATATAAAATTATATTTTATCCTAAATTTATAAATAACATAAATTGCAATAAATATTATATATAATACATATTAACGAACAATTCAAATAAAAGTGAAATCTGTTATAAAATATTATAGTGTGGATGTCCACTACACCAAGAAGTTACTCTCACCCATTATCTCCATTACTTTCCTTCATTATGAAGATAATCATAACCTCCATAATCTCCAACTTTATAACCATTATTCTTGTAACCTTTCACTTCCATAACCTCCTCCATTATATTCATATTGATGTCATGTTTATGACTAACCTTTTGTATGCCTCTATGTTACACTATAAATAGAGGCATAAGGGTTTATATTGTATACACTTGAAGACTTGAAATAATAAGAAAAGCTCACATCTTTTGTCTCCATATTTCTATTGATTTCATCTTCTATATTTCTTGTCTTATTTTGCTTTAGTTTTACAACACGTTATATGTAACGACCCGAACCGTCGTTAATTAGGAAAAGCAAAAATTCAAGAAATTGCTGGGCTACTGTCCTGCCAGGGCAACGGCGCCACAGCGGGGTAAGCTAGCGCCAGAACGGGATAGGCTAGACAGAATGTAAATAACGTAAAATCCTATTTTCTCCTTCTTCTTAAAATACCTAGACTAGGCATAAATCACTGTGAAACAGTCCAAAAAGCTGCTCCAAGCTTGGGAAAGAAGAAGGAAGAGATTCTAGCGTGAGGATGGCGATGTTTTGCGGATTCTTGGCCAATTTCACTGTCATGTCGTCCGAAAACCCAGAAAATTATCCACAATCCCTCTGTGCAGCTGCTTGGCACTCAGGTAGGCTAGGTTTTATTAATTGAGTAGTTATAAATCTATGCCCGCTGCATAGAATGAGGATAATCAATGGTAGGATTCATGCGTAGGTCTCCGTGCACCAAACAAAAGATGATTAAATCATAAGAAGAAGCCTTAGATGATGAACTAGAGTTGAGTATGGTCGATTTATTGTTAGATGATATATGTCAATGTATACTTCTAGGTGATGGTTATGATTTCATGATTGTCTGATATATATATGCACGTTCTTGCTTTATTATAAGACGTTTATGTATGCGAATGTTGCATTATTGATAACATTAGTTGAATATGAGGATAATTAGACAATTGTATGCCATAAATCACCTCTTGTTGTATGATTTTGAGAGTATACATTGTGACTGTGATTTTGGTTTGTTGAATGGATCGGTTGTTGCGTTCTGACATACTAACTTGGATCCGTTGCCACGTTTCAGCATAAATATGGGATCGATTGCCACGTTCCGGCATAAACATTGGATCGGGTACCACGTTCTGGCATAAACATTGGATCGGGTACCACGTTCTGGTATGCTAACATTTTGGGTTTGGGTTCCAAGAGAGGACCAATGACTTGACATAATTGTGTATCTTGAGAATTGTGAAGTTGTGCGAAGTCTTAATGGTATTGACATTTCATTTCTCCTAAAGAGTAATGATTATGACATATTAAATATGTTTGTTCTATTTTGCTGATTTAACCCGTTATGTATCTCATTGTTGAATGCAACGGTAAGGGCCAAGGGTTCAAGAGTTGTTAAGGTTTGAGAGACAAGGGTTGTCCGAGTGTTGCAAAGGTGAGAACTGTAGGTAGTGTACGTGATGTAAATACTTAGGTGGATTTCACCTTGGAGGAACGAATTCATGGTTGGTAGTTCGAAACTTGATGTAATGTTCCATGTGGCAAAGGCAGGGCAACTTAGAAGAGAAATTAAGAGTACGTTGGGGGTGGTTAGTCGGGATGGTTGTAATGTGTGTTGTGGACTTTTCCACGTGTTAGAATGGCTAGGTTGTGATCAAGAACCTAGTAAGTAGGTTGACAGGGAAGTAGTTGGTGGTAAGAGTAGTAGTGTAATTCTGAGGTATTTGGAGAGAGGGTAAAGGTGGAGAAGCGATGGGTGTTACGACATGTTTTTACTAGTTAGTTTCTTGTATTATATGGTGGCCATCGGGTTGACCGATGATGCCTACCAGTACGTGTGTTTTGTACTGATACTACTCTTGCTATGCCTTTTTGGCATAGTCTGGATGCAGGGACGGTGATGTTGCATTAGGCGAAGATGAAGAAATCTTCTGCAACTTCTATTTTCCTTCCACATGGTAGGAGCTGTGTCTTTTATTTATTATGTTCTGTTTGAACTTTTAGTAGCTCTTGTTCCTGTTTAGACTAGATCCTTGGGGGTGTTAATTACTTTACAAGTCTTAACTAAAATTTTGTTAAAGGTTCTTACTATATTTTATTTCCATTTTTCGTAATCTTCCGCATGTTTAAACTTTTGGAATATGAGGGTTCTTCTACTTAGGTGTTAGAGTGGGTGCTCGCACGGCCCGGTGGGTTGGGTCGTGATAAATTGGTATCAGAGCCCAGGTTACTGGTCTCCCAGTACAAGAGCAAAATGTGGACTAGACTCCAGCGGATTGGTGTGTTGACGTCCACATCTAATCTTCATGAAGCTAGAAAGCATTTTAGGAAATTGTTCCACTCATTCTCTCCTTTCATGCGAAGTGTCGCTTGTGGTATGAGTTGAGTCCAATTGGTATATCCCGATTCCAATTGGTATCTCAACAAAGTAAGTCAGAAGTTGTGGTCACGACGGAAGGAACACAAGCAAGGTAAATTGGAACTGAGAAGGTTTCAATTGGTGTCTGGCCATAAGGGTTGCGTAATTGCATGGATGACCAGGTCATCCATGGAAAGAACTAACTAATAATTTGGACTCGACTATGAGTTACATCTTAGAAACTGTGAATACGTGATTCTTGTTGTCTGAATTAACTGCAAATATGAAGTTGTAATTGCTTGAATGTGATGAGGTGATTATGTGAACAATAAAGGTGGGTTTGAACATTGATATGTGCAATGTGTTGGCCTAGTTGTGGAAGCTATGCAAGTAGTAAATGCTTGAGTATCGTGAAACTCGTGGTGAAAAGGAGACCATGACTAGGTTTGATACAAAAGTTTAGATAGAACTACGAGGCGATTTGTGAGGAAGATTTGAACATGTCTTGCGCTAGTGTAATAACCGCGTGAATGTCTGGTGTGTATCTTGGGGATGTGTAGGGTTGTGGTGCTGAATGAATAAGAACGAATTGGTTCGTGTATCGTGGGTTTGACTTAGAGTAGTCAAGGATTTCTCCTAGCCCAGAGAAGTAACCTAAATTTGTTTGGTAAAGCTGGGAACCTTTGTGAAATTTAGAAAAGAGAAAAACCCCAGAAAAATGTTGGTACGGGTTCTGATTCCGTCTAAGCCGCTAGGGTGGGATTATTCCCGCCAGGGCGAGACCGCCAGAGCGCGATGAGGCAAGGCAGAACCTCAGCTTGCCCCCTCTGTTTTTCCAAGTTACCCGATTAGAACCCCAAATGGTATTCGGGCAAGCCCCTGCAATTCGATCAGTGTTCAGCAATCGAGAATAGTTTATAAAACTTAATAATTAACCATTTGCTATGGAAAAAGTAGAAAAGGTAGCATCCAAGTGCTTACAAGACTTAAGAAAGGCGAAAATATAAAATCAAGTTGTCCTAAAATTTACAAGCCCAAGAGGGGCGAAGAAGTAAATCAAGAACCCTGGGGCCGAGAGGTGTTGGTGTCAGAGACTAGCTGCTCCGGGGGCACCGACCCTGTCAAGGCCTCCTCCAAAAAAGAGAACTGATGGAAATCTCCCTTATCCACTATGGAATCTCCTGCATGGGAGCGACGCAAGTAAACATGATCTTCACTGCCTTTCATATCCGAACCAGCAGACGGTCCCTCTCCAGACCTTTCATCCTCTCCTGGCGCAGCTCGCGATGGAGCATCTCAAGCTCTAGAGCAGTGCTGGGGGGAACTGGAGTGGTGGAAGTGATAGGGCACTCCATCCTCCTCCGGACAACTGCCAAGTCATCCTCTACCTGTGCCGCTGAAAGTGGAGGCTAGGACCAGGTAGGACATGTGTCGTCACCTCACTCATCGTCCAACTCCCTGGCCGCCTGACTGCTGCTAGCCCTGCCTGTTCTCCTCATCTTGCTCCTGGAAGTACAACCTCGCCTAACCAAAAGAGGGTGAAGGGGGGATCCATAGGAAGTACCTCATCGGCGTCAAGAAGTGGCACCCCTGCCCTTTTGCACAACGCAGTGATGCATCCCGGTAAGAAGAAAGTCGTTTTGTTGCCGCTGTAGAACATCTTCCATTCTGAGATGATCTCCGCCCCCACATTTAGCTCTATACCGTGTATGGCGCACGCCACCACCAAAGCCCGAGAAAAGGTCACGTCGGTACGGTTACCCGATGAGAGGATCCTCCTAGTGACTAAGTGTAGCCACCTCTTAGCATCAGGTGACCAATCTTTGCTAGTAATACCCTCTGTAGTTGCCCAATAGACCTGATCCCAACGCGTATGCTCAATCAGAGTGTCTCTCAGCCAACCTAGATCCATCTCCTTCAACTTAGCCTCGTACTCAGCATTCGAGGCCTCGGGCAACTCTAGTGCCTCATTGATGACAGTGGCGTTCAGGGTGATGTCAACTCCCCAGATGCGGATGATGAGGTGAGGATCATCCCAGCAGACGGTGGGTAGGATAGCATAGAACTCCCTCACCCAGTCGGCACATACGGTAGGAATAGCCTCAGTCAGTGGAATCCACCCAAACTCCATCAAGCGAGCATAGAAAGCAGGCTTTTTTTCCTCTAACCAGAGTAAGTAAAATCCCCACTCCCAGCAGAATTTTGTATTCCAGTTGTCATGGAATCTTTCTCGACTAGCAGCGTCGGGAAATCGGACGAAATGTAAGTTTTCCTCATTTAGACCTCCCATTTAGAGAGCCTGCAAGAAGTTAAAATATATGTTAGAACAACTGAGGGATTAAGCAGAATCTAGTTAAAATGAGAAGAAAGAAATTTCTGAGTTAAGGGGTGCAGGCCACTAGTCTGGCATATCCCGCCACAACGGCCAAAATCCCGCTAGGGCGGGATTATGGAGGCCGCCATAGCGGCCTTCATCTGGGACGAACACCATGCATGATCATGGCGCCTCTTCATCCCAAAATCCCTATTTTCAATTGAATATCAGCATATCAGAGTATATTAACTACCTTAAAATCTAAATATGATATTAATCCGAAGAAATAACCCTCTAATAGTGCCAAAATTTAAGTTTTAAACCAAGAGACCCTTACACTTCCCCCTCCCAATTTGGTATCAATTTAACCATATTTCTAAGAAATCCTTACGCCCAGGACGTTGTAGAGACGTTGGAGACGTAAAGGAAGTGCCCATGCTACATTCTTCTATCAAACTAGTAACCTAAGTTCATTTTCGAAATAACCACCCAAGGACCATTTTTAATCGATTAAATAGTAGCATGCAATTGATGTTACTCAGGTAACGAAGTAAAGAGCGTAAGGAATGCATAAATTACCTAAATTTTGACGCTTGGAATGGAGTGGTTGAGAGAATTTTAGGTGTTTTGGAAGTGAAAAGGAGGAAATGGGGAAACCATTCCCTTCCCCCCCCCCTCCCCCTCCCTTTACTGTTTCTGATCTCCCGCTACAATGGGAGATTTCTCACCACAGCGGCCCCGCCTTAGCGGAAGGGCTGTCGCCTTGATGGGGTCAGGTTGTGAAAATTGGAAGCGTTCATTCTTGTATGCCTTCAATTTCTTCTAGTCCTTTGGGGTATAGTACCTTTCGTGTGTCAAATATTTGAAAAGTCATCATTCGTCGTGATTCCGTGATGGCCCCATTTGTTAGTATAAAAGCACTCTGAAATAGGGCTTGTGATTATCCGTGCACTAGTCGTTCGGGGATGAACGAGGGGTAAATTTGTATCTATTGTAATGACCCAAACCGTCGTTAATTAGGAAAAGCAAACCTTTGGGAAATTGCTGAGCCATTGTCCCGCCAGGGCGAGCCACATGTCACTAAGGAGGTGGCGCCACGGTGAGGTAAGCTGGCACCAGAGCACGATAGGCAAGACAGAATGTAAATAACGCAAAATCCTATTTTCTCCTTCTTCCTAAAATACCTTGATTAGGCGTAAATCACCCTGAAACCCTCCAAAAATCTGCTCCAAGCTTGGGAAAGAAGGAGGAAGAGATTCAAGCGTGAGAATGGTGATGTTTTGTGGATTCTTGGCCAATTTCACCATCATGTCGTTCGGAAAACTAGAAAATTATCCACAATCCCTCTGTGCAGCTGCTTGGCGCCCAGGTAGGCTAGGTTTTATTAATTGAGTAGTTATAAATATGTGTCTGCTGCGTAGTATGAGGATAATCAATGGTAGGATTCATGCATAAGCCTTCGTGCACCGAACAAAAGATGATTAAATCATAGGAAGAAGCCTTAGATGATAAACTAGGGCTGAGTATGGTCGAGTTATTGTTAAGTGATATATGTCAATGTATACTTCTAGGTGATGGTTGTGATTACATGATTGGGTAATATATGCACGGTCTTGCTTCATTATAATAAGTGTATGTATGTGAATGTTGCATTATTGATCACACTAGTTGAATATGAGGATAATTCAACAATTGTATGCCATGAATCACCTCTTGTTGTATGATTGTGAGAATATACTGTCACACCCCGAATCCGGATGTGATGGCACATGTCCATTTCCTACCGGACACGTCAGCCTAACCCAACCACAACGATAGAGAAGTAGAAATACGAGAATAAAAGATAATAAATAAGCGAAAGACTTTAATTAAGACTCAACACTACCCAGAATTTGGTTGTCACATGTACAAACCTCTAAATACAGAATTCGAATAAAAATATACAAGTCTCAGAGTATAGTTCTCGAATAGAACAAAACTGAAAGTAAAGATAACTCAAGGGCACGTCTGGAATGAACCGCT
>JAJOOO010009126.1:0-34236 GCA_029582685.1 Solanum piurae | reverse complement strand
CGAGGTTTGATTTGGAATATGTCCTCCCAGGATAGAATGATCTCAATCACCAACGTATTGATACCCAAAACTTTGGTGTCAGCGAACCACTCAACAGCAGTGAAGTACACGAAGAAACTTTGTGCAGAAGAAGAAGAGAAATCATAAAATTTCATAAGGAAAGATTCTGAAGAATGAATATATCTAAGGAACTGGTTCCGAAAAGTTGCAATCCTTTCAGAATCCAGCCGAAGCCGGAGTCGGAGCCGAGCGAGCGACGACGACGACGGCGCGAGGGGGGTCGCTCTTTCCAACCCTTTTAACAATTAATAGGAGTGTTTCTATATTTAAACTCTTCTATTTTTCTTTCTTCCACTGATGAGGGAGAAATGCCTTTTCACTAAAGCATAAGAAGATTTTTCAAGTTCCCAACTTTGACTTTTCCTCTTTTTCCATCTTCCCTCCATTTCCCATTAACTCTTGCTACATACCCAACAACTTTAAAGTTTGGCGAGGGAAAGACTAGGTTAACAATGGACTCTTTTGTGCTGCATGTGGATAGTTTCTCCTTTGTTTGTTGAGAAGAAGTTAGAACTAGACATATTTCAGAAACTCTTTTTGTAAGAATTCAAAAATCACCTATGCAAATTGATTACTATAATACTTACTATATAGTACCACCCCATCCCAAGTAAAATTAGCAATAGCAACGTACAACCACTAACTTGTATTGATGCATATTAATTTATAATATATTATGCTATATATTTTATCTCCTTCATATCGAAAAAAAGAAACTTTAAAGCTTCATAACTATAGAAACATGTGTTTGATACATTAAAACTTTTGCAACTAATAATCTAGGAGTAATTTATTTCTTGAGAAGTATGTAAATGTATTCTCTAATGTAAAAAATAGCGTGAGCTGCATTTTCAAAAATAAGTTATCCGCAAAAATGCTAGACTAACATGAAATACATCATAATATGACATTGAACACCTTATAATCAGGCCCAATAGAGTAATTCTTTGAATTTTTTATATTTTTTATATTCAATTAAATCAATCAAAAATTCATTCATCATTTTGCTTTTAATTAAGTTAGCATATTATTTTTGATATCACATATTTATCACTATTTGAATAAAAAAAGAGTTGCAACATGCTTACTAACTTTTTTGGTAATAACAACATGCTTACTAACTATGAAATTGTATAAAAAAATTTATTTATTAACAAGCATTCAACATAATGTGACTAGTAAAAAAAAATTAAATCACATATTTTGATATATTTTCATTTCAAGAATGCTATAGAATATATTTTTAGTTTCTTCAATAGCACTCATATTAGAGCAAAAAGTCAACAAACAATCAATATAAAAACAAAAGATAACATGTGAATATTCTAAAACTTATGAATTATGATGTATGCCGGTTTTCTGCTCATTTAATTTGATTTATACACACAAGTTGTGTGACTCAACTTACCATGGTGCATGAACCTATCTTTTCATGTCAAAATATTTCGGTGTCCTTTGGACACAAATATATTTGGGAAAAAATTAAGAAAAATGTGAAAATTAGTGTTTGTCCATGTTACTTGTTATTAATTGGCAAACATCGATCTCAAGTTTTCAATTTCTAAAAAAAACTAGAATTTGGATACCAAGGCGAGAGGTCATCTTCGACAACCAATCGGGATCATGTGGAGCCGGCCTTCCCGCCGTCTCCCCTGCCTGCACCCTCCATAACGGAAGTACTTCTGTGCCAAGAATGATCCAATTGAATCTTCTGAAGCTGATATGTAAAATCTCAAGGGCGCCTCACGTCACGGAACAAATGTTTTGTTTTCAAATCAGCTTCGAAGAATGGCCGGGAATCGTCTTTTCAGCCGCCAAATTTTAATATTTGAGAATTTTTAAAAATTATCCCAAATTTTTATATTTTATTTATAAAAATATCCATCATCTATTAATATCAATTAATATCTATCTACAATCAACTTCATTAAAAAGAACAACTTGTTTTTAATGGATTATAATTTATCCTGAATCAGTGATACGTTTGAGTATGTGATTATTATTGTACTGTTTTTGCCCATATTATTGTTTTTGTTGTTGTTGATTGTCATCAGTGATGTTATAAGGTTATTACGGAACATGTTCATTATATAATGATAATACAAATTTATGAGTAATTTTGATAATTTTTAGAACTTATGTGTATAAATCATATATTTTTTTTAAAATCCAAATATTTATCTCAAAATCTATAATCATGATGAAACTTTATCAAGAACTTCACCCAAAAATAATTACCAAAAATACTTACGAATCTTTTATCAAACGCTAGCTTCATATTTCTTTGACCCCACTATTTCTGAAATTGAATAATAATTGATGTTAATAAAAAGTAGTGTCACACATTTCATGATCCATTTTTGAAGATAAGAAATAATAAATACAGTAATCAAAAGGATTAGGATTTTATTTTTTTTTACTTATTCATCACCATTATGGAACAAGTATAACAACACTTAAACATCGATATGTTAAAGTGAGAGCTATATTGAAACGAAAATGCATGATCAAATTTTTCACTTGATATTTGTGATTTTTTTCAATTGCAACTATTGAATGCTTTTTAAAATGTTTATTGAAAATGCAATTAAAATAAAAAATAAAAATATTTTTACATTAAGGCACGAATATTTTCATTCTCTTTAAGAAAAGCATTATTAGCATATCCAGCAATAATTAATACTCTTGACTTGTAGTCCTAAGGTATAATAACCCAACAAAGTTGAATAACTCTAACAACCTCTAAACAAATTGTTTAAGTCTAAAGCTTCAGAAAAAAAAACATCTCTTTTTAACAAATAAAACTCTCATCACAATATTAATCTCACTTCTTCCTACACTCTGTAATATGTTTCTCACAATATAACACTTTTCCATTCCACAAAACAAGAAAGAAATATTACTATTTGTAGATATAAAATTTCTTTCATAGAATAAATAATAAAATAGTACGATATGGGCAAAAAACTTAAGTACCTTAATTACTACTATATAGCAATACTTTTTTTCCCACTTATATAGCAATAGTTTTTATTTAAAACTAGAATTTATATTTTAAAAAAACGTAGAAATAGCCAGCCACACTTATCACATATTCCTTGATTTTCTCCAATTATTTTACCTTCCCTGATTTGCTCAGATTTGTTATATATTCTCTCCCATGAAATAAGGTCTTTAACAAAATAAAACTCTCTTTCTACGTTGATTTACTATTCGAACACGGATACCAATAAATTTTCAACTCTAATAGAACACAACGGGCAATGGGACACATAAGGTATTTGAACAACTAACGATTGATTTAGTATTTTTTTTCTCACAATCTGTATTTAGTCGTTTTGGTAATTAGTCGCTGGTTTAAATTGTATGTTATTGTAGTTTAGTATAAAATTGATATACTTTGGTGCAACGATTGGCTGGATTTATTTCTTTAATAAACAATAAAAATTATTAATCGTTTTTAGTATGTTATTATGTTTAATTGATAGTGAACATGGTGGATATGATGTGGTTTATTGGTATTCTGTAGTATGTTTTTAGAAACACCATTATTATAGTTTTTTGTGTGCATGTGATGGTAGATTATTATGTGATATTGATAGTGTAGAAGTTTGGTGTAATAGATATTATTTATTATGTTTTTATAAACACCATAGGTCATAGCAAACTGTATTATGAAATTTGTTTTGTGTTGTTTAAATACAACGAAATTATGGTATGTTTTTTGGTAACTGATTTGGTCAAAATGTAATTGGGATGTTGCATTCCTTATATAAACAACATAAATCATTAATTTGTTTTGGTGTGTGATATGTTGTTATTGATATTTTTTTAGACCTTATACAAAGGAACAACTTCAAGTTAGTATTCTGGTACATTTATAGGTGTATTTAGTTGTCTGAATTGGTATAGATAACAAATTTTGTACCATAATTTTCAAATTACTTCTGGTATGTGATTTGGTGTAATTAGTATCTTGTAGACCTTGTAGAAATACCAACTGCAAATTATTTTTGGTACATCTATTGGTATATTTTAATGTCTGACTTGGTTTAGATAACAAATTGAAGAAATGTTAAATTGACCTTTATACAACGAAATTATGGTATATATTTTGGTAACTGATTTGGTGAAAATATTTGTCTAGACCACTAATTTATGTCTCTTCAGCCGTTTTGAATACCAACATGATTAGCAGTAAATATTTTGGTACATTTATTGGTGTCGTATGTTGCCTGATTTGGTATAGCTAACAAAATTGAAGAATTATTAAATTGGTTATAAAGCTTATTGATTTGTGATGGTAAATTATTATGTGTAGTTGTTAGTTGAGATGGTGTAGATGATTGGTGTAATTTAATTACTTTAGGAACACCATTCTGCTAATTTTGGAAATTGATTAATAATTTATAATTTTACAGGAAATTACGTGAATTACAATATTGAAGGAGTGATGTATGATGCAAACACCAATTGCAAGAAAGCAACCAATGAAGGAAGCGGTAATGTTATCACCAATTGCAAGAAAGCAACCATGAAGACCACCAAATAATGATCGTAAGAAGGGATTCAATGAAGAAAAATGCAAGAGAAGTAAAGTCACTTGTAGTAAATGTGGTCCACACGGGCATAACAAGAAGACTTGCCCCCAATTTGCGAATCAAGTTTAACAGTAGTATGTTGTTTTTATTTTATTTTTACTTAAAACATTATGTAGTTGAAACTTTTAGTTTTATGTTGGTAGGATGAATCATATTATTGGTGTATTGAATGATATAAACATTCATGTTTGCGAGTTTTTGATATTAACTTGTCTTTTTTATGCACAAATCAATTTATGTAAATGGTTATGAAATAATTGTAAATTTTAATAATAGAAAACTGTGATTTCTCTAATATTGGTGTTGTATTCAAAATATATTATCTATAATATGATATTGGTGTAATTATCGTTGTAAGGTTGGTGTGTAATCCTATCCTTACGATACTATCAAAATTGCTGAATCTAAAACCTCCATGTGTATTCCTATCCTTACGATACAATTGAAAGAAATTGGATCAACGATTTAAATTGGTTTACGATTTGTATACTTTGAAGTATCTTGATCTTTCTTACGTGAACCTTTTGATTCTTAGTCTACATGATATCTAGCACTGTTCCAGCATCTATTGAGCAAATTTCACGTTTGAAATTTTTAAAGGTAAAAGATAACAATGGTGAAATTCAGAGAGAAGAATGAAAAAGAACATGGAAGAGAGAAGTTTTTAATTTTTCAAGAAAATAAAACTGCATAGGAAGTACAATTTCTTGGAGAACTGAAGAGGTGGAAAGATAATTTTTTTTTTGAAAAACTAAGTAATAATCATTAATTGGTGAGATAAATTTAATACATGATAATCATCACCCAAAAATAGGCAAAGAATCCCCAAAAAATGATATACTAAAATTAAAACCGATGAATTAATTGCAAGGGTAATATAAAAAAAATTACTCCCTCCTTCCACTTTTATTTGTCATGTTGCGCTTTTTGAATGTCAGTTTGACTAATTTTCAAAGTTAAATAGATTACATTAATTTGATATTTTAAACAAAAAATTTAGTTATTCAAAAACTATACGAAAAGTACTATAAATTGCAACTTTTTGTTATGATGAAAAACTACATCGTAAAATGTTAGTCAATTTTTTTATAGTTTGACTCTAAAAAAAAGGAAACTATGACAATTAAAAATGGACGGAGATAGTAATTAATATTTTGTTAATTTAGTGAGATGAACCACTAATATAAGATAACTATTTTTAAATATATAATGATCCACTAATACAAAGCGGGGAGTAACTAATAAATCATCAGTTGCGAGTGTGTATTCTCTCACTAATACTATAAATGAAAACCGCCTAAACTTTGACTAACACCTCTCTCTCTTTTCACAATTTTTTCTCGCTATTAAAAAATCAATATTTTCTCTTTAAAAGTTTTCAAAAAATATTTGATGGCTATTTTCATGTATATTTTAATTAAATTAGTGAAAAGAAAAAATAGTAATATTGTCATACAAAAAAATAGTGAAATATGTGCATGATAATAGGTTGGTTGAGTATCTTATGGGGTTGAATGATACTTGTGTTTCTGTTTTAAAGAAATAACCTTATGATTAGCCTTGTACCAAGTGTAAATCATAAATATTTCCTTGGCTTCATATCAGTACATATCAAGTAAATTTTTTCTTAATACTGAATTTCAAGGAAAGAAAATATCTGAATTGCAAAAAATCAGGAGACTCAGTTGATAAATGCTATAGGATCATAGGGTTTCCACCATATTTCAAGTTTACTGATCAGAGAGAAGATATAGATAACTATTCAAATATGAGCTGATTCATTGATACACTACTGTATTTTTTACTATTACATTTTACTGTTCCGCTAATTTTCCATTAAGTGGTTAATACACAATTAGTTATAAGTTGTTAGGAATACATGTGAACTAGCAATTTTCAGTTAGGTTGTTAGCTAAACTGTGATTCTTCTAGATGCTTCCAGATGCTTCCTATGTACATCTATAAAGGCTATGACCTTCATCATTTGTAACAGTTTTTTTACACGTTGAAATAAAATCTTCTTCTCTTCTTCTTATCTCTGTTTTCTTCTCTGCTTAAACAATGGCAGATAAGCCTTGAGTTCTTAATTTTCTCATGGTATCAGAGAAGTTGATTCTGGCTGTTTAGAAGAAGAAATTTTAGCTCAGATTATATAGATTTCAGCTAAGAGATTGCATCATTGGTGGTACCAAAGATCGATCAGAATGATCCACTATACATTGGCACATCAGATGCTTTAGGAGCTGTATTGATTCCCATTAAGCTGACCGAATCTGAAAATTATGGGATCTGGAGTAGGTCAATGTGGATTGCATTGTTAGGGAAAAGAAAATATGGTTTCGTTACAGGAGCATGTACCAGAGCACTATACAGGGAGGAGTTACATGAGCAGTGGGAGACTTGTAATGCAATTGTGTTGTCGTGGTTGATGAACATAGTA
This sequence comes from Solanum piurae, assembly GCA_029582685.1. Lineage (NCBI taxonomy): Eukaryota > Viridiplantae > Streptophyta > Magnoliopsida > Solanales > Solanaceae > Solanum > Solanum piurae. The sequence continues at coordinate 27,135 of JAJOOO010009126.1, read as the reverse complement.
AGTGAAGAGATCCTTAGTGGAATTGTATATGCCACAACTGCTTTTTCAGTGTGGTCAGATCTAAAGGAAAGGTTTGATAAAGTAAATCGCATGAGGATATATCAATTACACAGGGAGATCACTACATTAGCTCAAGGTACTGACTCTGTATCTCTTTACTTTACAAACTTGAAAACTCTGTGGGGAGAGTATGATGCTGTAGTGTCAAATCCTAGTTGTGCATGTCCTCAGTCAAAGGAATATGTTGATCATCTACAGCAACTAAGGTTGATTCAGTTTCTAAGTGGCCTCAATGAATCATATGATCAAACTCGTAGGCAGATTTTATTGAAAGGGATCACACTTTCTATAAATCAGGCTTATGCAATGATCATAGAAGATGAGATACAACACTCGAATTATATGGCAAATGTAGTTGAGAAATCTGATCCAATTGCTATGAATGTGAATAAGAATTATGGTAGGGAATACTACAAAGGAAAGAAATGTGACTTCTGTCACTATACTGGTCACACCAAGGAAAATTGTTACAAGTTGATAGGATATCCTGAGGATTGGAAGCAAAGGAAGAAGTCAAGTACTGGATATGGAAACCAAAGAAACACATCAGGCTCTTCTCACACTGGTAACTATGAGAGGCAATTTCCAGTGAATAACCAGAAAAGTCCAGCAAATTCATCATACAGTAGAGGACCATCAATCTCTATGGCTCTTCTCAAGAGGCCTCAACTAGTCAGGAGGATAACAAAACCTCTCTACCAAGAGGAAATGCCTTCACAGATCAAAAGTACAAGCAAATACTAGAGATGTTGAACAAAGATGTGAAGAACTCTAACTCTAAGCAGGTCAATATGTCAGGTATTGCTTCTTGTTTAATATCAAATACCTTTGCACAAAATTGGATAGTGGATTTTGGTGCAACCCATCATATTACAACAGATGCACACTTATTGACTAAGAACCACATCTTAACTAAATCTCAGAGGAACCAGGTTTATCTACCTACATGAGACAAAGTGGAGATTAGCTACATTGGTGAAGTGTCCTTATTTAACAATGAGAATGTAAAAAATGTCCTACATGTACCTGACTTCAAGTTCAGCCTCTTATCAGTCTTAAAAATCACAAAGGAACTGTCTTGTTTTGTATCTTTTTACCCTGATTTTTGTGTCTTTCAGGACCTTTACAGTGGCAAGGTGAAGGGGATTGGTAAATAAGAAGGGGGATTGTACATCTTCAAAGGGGGGGATTACAGCACAACACATGCAGAAGATAGCATGCAACCATCAGCTGGTTTCTGCAGGAGCAGCAGTGCAAAATGTTACTCTATGGCACAATAGGCTTGGATATCCTTCTTCTCAAGTTTAAAGACTTTTGAATTTAGCTCAAAATAATAAAGATGGTAGTGACATAACATGTCCAGTCTGTCCATTAGCAAAACAAACCAGGCTTGTATTTCCTATTAGTCATTCTAGAGCTTCTGAAAGATTTGCACTTGTACACATGGACCTTTGGGGACCTTATAACGTTCCCACACTAGATAAAAAACATTACTTCTTGACAATTGTAGATGACTATAGATGATTTGTATGGGTATATCTGTTACAATTGAAGTCTGAAACAATTGTTGCTATCACAAACTTTCTCAAAATGATCAAAACTCAATTTGGATCTCATGTGAAGGTTGTAAGGTCTGACAATGACACCGAGTTCTTTAACTCTCAATGTATAAACTTGTTTCATGACCTAGGGATTTTACATGAAAGTAGTTGTCCCCACACACCACAACAAAATGGTGTAGTGGAGAGGAAGTGTAACACCCCGACTTTTATAAATGTCTAAATTAATTCGTACATTCGTGGAAAGACAAAGAGGGTGAGTAATAAATTAAGAAGGATGTGGTATGTCATATTTTAAGTTTTCAAGGGTTGTATCTCAAGTTTTGAGGTAAGGTAAGTTGCAAAATAAAAGTGGGCAAAAGTTATCGTAAGTTCCTTTTTAAAGATTTCTCTAAAATTTGGGTCAAATGTTTGGAAAGTTTTCTCCAAATCTATAACGAGTTATGGGGCCCACAACCCATTAAATCGAAGGTCTACGAGTCTAGTTTCCAATGAATCAAATGGTTTGTTCATACGACTTCAGAATAGAGAGATATTTGCATTTTTGCGAGACTGCGCAAGAAGCCATGTGAGGTGGGTCCCCTAAGTCGGTGGAAGCTTATAAGATAGCATCTTCTTCATTTTTCTTCATTCCAAATCGTGAGAAACCCACTAAAATCAGAGAAATACTCCTCAAATTATCCTTGTGTGTTCATGATCTCTTCTTGGCCTCTTATAAAAAATTGCTCTACGTCGCGAACTCGTCGTTTTGGTATAATTTTCACGGTGAATTGAGCGGTGTAGCTCCGTGAAGGTTGTGGCAGCAGGGTTTTTTTTCCAGTAGAGTGATTGCATTCAAATGTTCTGGTCATTTAAAGAAAGGTAGGAATCACCTTTTATCGGTTTACGGATACCTTGGGTCTTGGATTGTAGTTTACGATAGGAATCCGTATCGATTGTCGAATTATCGTGGTAATTTTTATCCTTAATTACTAATTGAGTTTACCTTTTTCTTTAGTGTTGTAATGGTGTGGACAGAGGTTTCTTCAACATAAATTATAAAGGAAAAGGTATGTTAAGGCTACTCCATTCGTTCGGCATGTTTCCTTAGAGCTTGGGAGTGATATAATAGGGTAGTTAATGTTAGTTATGTTGTAGATGTAATTGTGAGTGGTTGACTGATTGAGTGGTTATAAACCCTTATTTTAGGGACTCATAATCTGTTCATAACAACCCTATGTTAGGAACGACTTGGACATTATTCATATATATTGTTTATAACTAAATTGCTTGCCTTCAGCTTATTTAATTGTTTGTTGTCGCCCATGGGGCTATTGTGGTTAGCTGTTGAGCTATGAATTACCTATGGAGGCTATGATGTTGTCTAATAGGACTATGTTATTGCCAAAGAGGGCTATGTGTTGCCCACGGGGCTATATTGATGCTAAAGAGTGTTATGTGCTGCCTACGAGGATATTTTGATGCCAAAGAGGGTTGTGTATTGCCTACTGGGCTATGTGATGCAAGAGAGGGCTACGTGCAGCCCACAGAGCTATGATGTTGCCTAAGAGGGCTATGCGCTGCCTACGGGGATATATCGTTGTAAAAAAGGGCTATGTGACTTCTTACAAAGACAAGGGGCTACCGATAAGGTTATGTAGATTGATTTGGCACCTTCTGGCTTATGGAGGCCTAAGTAGGTGGTATGCTGTTTGTACCTACCAGGCTTATGGGGGCTTGGTTAGGTTGATGTTTGATTGTTATTGTATTTTATTAGATTCAGTAGTGGGTTGACATGCTTATCTAAATTTGATTTCCTTACCTGATTGCTTTTGGTATATTATGATACTTGCTCATTTAGTCTACAACCTTTCATACTCTGTAAATTATTTTGTACTGACACCCCATTGTCTGGGGGCGCTGCATTCATGCATGCATGTCCTGACAGACGACCGAGTAGACCTCCTCAGTAGCAGGATTGACTTTTATCCGGTTGGCTAGCCCCTTTCCTCCGGAGTTGCCAGAGTTGGGAGGTTTGTTACCTTTTGTTGTATATATCTTTATGGGTAGGCTGAGGCCCTATCCCGCTAATCTTTACTACTCTTAGAGTCTTACAGACTAGTGTGTGGGGGTGCATAGCTACGTTATGGCCATACTGGCCTATGTTTTTGGTTTGTTGAAGCTTGTGAGTTGTTTGATGTATTATATTGATATATACCTTCTTTTAGTTTTGGTATAGATATCATGGTGGCCTCGATGGCCCAATTAGGACTTCTGTGCTAGTTGGCTATTTATTTATATGATCTCCTGGGAGTAGTTGTTTCTTTTATAGATCAGTTGACAGGGTCCTTGCCGGCCGAGGGCTTAGTTTTAAGCCGAGATATACTTGTTTGTCTTCTTGATTGTGCGTGTGGCTGCCTTGCGCTAGTAGAAAATGGTTCAGCAGGGTTGGCTTGGGCCTGAGTTTTGGCATTAGGAGAATGTTGTGCCCCCGAGTTTGGGGCGTGACAAACTTGGTATTAGAGCAACGTCGTATCCTAGGGAGTCGGCAAGCCGTGTCTAGTAGAGTCTTGTTTATAAATATGTTGTGCACCACATTCGATAAGCAAGAAGCTATCGGGGATGTTAGAATGACTATCCTTCTTTTGCTTACCTCGTGCTATAGAGCGGTGTGTTAAGGGTTAAGGTTTCTGGCTTATAATTGGTACTTGTATGCAGATAGAGATGGCTGACACTAGACAGACCACTGCTAGCTAGGGGCTAGATACAACTGCAAGCGAGGGTACCGGCAAGGTACCACATGTGGAGGTAGCCCATTGTGAGACCTAGGGGGAGACATCTTCTCAGCCCCCTATAGCTTCTCCACCGCTTCAGGAGCCTTCGAGGGCTACAGGACTTCCGGCTCCACCAGCAGTACCACCTATAGTTCCTCTTATTCCATCTGATAAGTATTTCAAGAGTGTAGTATATATGTTAGCACAATTAGTAGCTGCACAGCGCCAGACAGTTGTGCCAGATGTTGCCGGACCTTCTGAAGGGCCCGAAAGTTCTAGAGTTCGTGAATTTCTTACCTTGAATACGCCACAGTTTACAAGGACAGATCGCAGAGAAGACCCTCAACACTTTATTAATCAGCTTCATAGGATCTTTAGAGTCATGCATGCTTCAGCGACTGAGTCAGTTGAGTTAGCAACATTTTGATTGCGCGATGTTGCAGTATTGTGGTACGAGAGTTGGGAGAGATCAAGGGAAAAAGATGCATCCCTACCCACTTGTGATAGCTTTACAGAAGCTTTCATAGATCACTATTTGCCTCGAGAGATTAGGGATGGCCGGATGGACCAATTTTTGAACCTCCGATAGGGCAGTATGAGTGTCCGAGAGTATGGGCTGAGATTTGATTTATTGGCTAGATATGCACCAACATTTGTTGATACGATACATGATAGGGTGCGTAGATTTGTGGGAGGGCTCGAATCAGACTATATCGATGCTTGTTCTACCGCTGCACTAAATGATAATATAGATATCTCGTGAATTCAGGCATTTGTACAAGGCATAGAGGATCACCGATATTTACAATATATGAGTGAGAGGGTCGAGAGAGAGAGACAGAAGAGGGCTAGGCCCGCTGGTTCAGAGGGAGATTTTCAGGGTGGTCCAGACCTCGATATTCTATTAGGCCACCTAGACCTCCACCACAGCAGTTCCAAGGTAGTAGATTTGATCATCAGGGACAGTCAGGCCCAGGTGAGGATTCACAGGCATCAGGCTCTCAGCATCAGAGAGGTTCATACCAGGCTAGGCCATCCTCGCCGCGTTGCACTACTTGCGGTAGGATGCATTTCGGGAGGTGCAGACAGGGTTCCAGAGGTTGTTATTCTTGTGGACAGGAGGGGCATGGGTGGAGAAACTGCCCTACCATAGGTCAGAGTGGTATAGGTCAGTCGACCAGGTCAGTAGTAGGTCCCTCATCATCCGCACAGTCTACAGGGCATAGACCCCAGACTTCAGCACGTAGAGGTAGAGACGGAGGCAGAGAGGGAGCATCTAGTTTTGGTAGTGGACAGAACCGTACATATTCACTAGCCGACCGACATGACTCAGAGTCATCACTAGATGTTGTGACAGGTACATTGGTTGTTTGCTCCCATTATGTTTATGCTTTGATAGATCCTGGATCTACTCTGTCTTATGTTACTCCATTTATTGCGGGGAAGTTATTTATAGTAGCAGAGTCATTAGATCGACTCTTTATTGTATGTACACCAGTTGGTGAGTCTATTATTGCCAGGAGAGTCTATTGAGGTTGCAAGGTAGAAATTATCGACTGTCGGACCTTTGTAGATCTCGTAGAGTTAGAGATGGTCGATTTTGACGTCATTATGGGTATGGACTGGTTAGCGTCTTGTTATGCTAATGTTGAGTGCCGGACAAAGATTGTGTCACACCCCGAGCCTACACCCTGGGCGGAACTGGCACTCGAAGACCATCGCTGGTCCCAAGCGAACCCTTGGCCTAGTTTTCTGAACTTAGTGGAAGAATTACTCAACATAATAAGTTTAAACAATAACTTAAGAAATAACATCTTAGCCAAAATGGAAACTTGGTCTTTAAACAACATCTGAATGAATAATGTAAAGACTACTGAACTACTAACTGTCTAACTGTTTAACTATCTATGAAGCCTCTAAGACAACTGAGATGGATGTTGGGAAAAAACCCTACAACATCCTAACAAACTAAACTAGGAAGCGAATAAAAGAGTCCTCCTGAATGCAATGAGGCTCACCACTGACTCTGAGCTGCTCAACTAGATCAACGAGGTGCTGGATGCTGATCCTGGTTACCTCAATCTGCATCATAAGATGATGCAGGCCAAATGGCATCAGTTCATTAAATGTACGAGTATGCGAGTTGGAATGCTAAGCAACATAGGTTAGAAAGAAATCTGAAAGAAACTAAATAACTTACCTGGCTTAACTCAACTCAACCTGACTGACTCATTTCAATATAAAGCAATTTAAAACAAGTGCAATATAAAGAAAAGTTGTTTAAAAACATGCTATAAACTCTATATGTATGCAAAGATACAATAAATCTGAGATGTATGTAGAAATACAAATGAACTGATGTATATAAAAATACAATAACTCCTGTGAGAGTTTCTCTAACCGACAACCATCACATAAGAGCTATAGTGATGATAGAACGATCAACCTCACGCTGCCAGAGTATTCTATACCTGGCCAAAGGTATAGAACCTGAACTGCCTAATGGATCCACTAGTTTAATTTGAAAATGATTCATCTAAAAAGTATGAACCTCTTCTACCCATGATGGCTACATGGTTCTATGGGGGTTGTGGGTTCTTTGAATGCTCCCCCAATTCGGTGCTCAATACTACTCTCAAAAATGTACCGGCTCTTATGTTTTTTTAAAACATATTTCTTTCTGCTGATTTGAGATAATTGCTCAAAAACTTAGCTCAAAGGCTATCTTGAAAATCTCAGTTTCCTCTCTTGCTTCATTTAGAAAGCGATTACTCTTTTTTGAAAATTGGCCCGAAGGCTCTTTGGAAATCTCAATTTCTAATCTTGTTTAAATGTAAAAACATTTCTTTAAAACTTCTCCGGGAATACATAGTCCCCATATATCTCTTTGAAGAAATGACCTTCAAAACCATAGCTTTACTCTTTGCTTAACTTCAAAACTTAGGTCTTAAAACGACTTTTAAACATTGTTAAAAACCCTTGAAAACTTTAAGAAACTTTGCTTTGACTTGCTTCTTAACTTCAAGACTTGACTCTTAACTTCTTTGACTTTGAACTTAACTTTACTTGAATTGAATTATGGATTAAAGGCTATGATTCATGTTTAGGGATGATTTCTAGATGTTTAGAAGTCACTTAGAGTAGTTAGAATCAATGGAAAGTGTTGGGACACTTTGGAATAACTTAAATAGGCTAAACGACGAAAAACTGGTGAAAAACGCCGATCCGGTCGCGTTACTGGCGCACCCCGCCAGGCCCCAACTTACTGGGGCTCGTTTCTGGCGAACTGCTGGCGTGCCGCCCCAGGCCTCCTGGCGCTATGGGGGCGCGTCGCCCCAGCCTCCCTTCAGGCAAAATTCAGATGAACTTTCTGACTCATTTTCTGACCCTAAATCGTTCTAACTCGATTCTTCTTCTCAAATTCACTTTAGATTTATGTACCCAAATCATAATCATAATAATCTAACTCAAATAACTCCAGAAAACAAAACCCTATTCATCAAGAGTTCCAAAGAGACCAACTCATGCTCAAGAACGAAAGTAATTCAAGAACCACATTCAAGAACATTTAATATTCAATCTTTTTTAGATGAAATCGCTGAATCAAACATGCTTGGCATGTGGGTGAACAAACCCAACATTGAGATAGACTCACATACCTTAATAGGGATCACCCTCGATGAATTCCACTCCAAACGCTTGACGTTCTTGGCGAAATCTTGGTTTATTTCCCTTTCTTTCTTCCTTTCTCTTTTCTTCAAGCCCTCAGCGTTCTTTAATTTTCCCAAAACTGATTTAGGTTCTGTTTTTACCCCAATAAACCCCTAAAATCAAATTAGGGAATTAATTATGGAAAAAACCACTTTGCCCTTTCCTAAATCCGGATTGGGACTTTCCTCAACCCAACAACCCAACTTTCGAAAGACATATCTCACCCATACGATGTTGAAATCGTGCAAACTCGGCGGTGTTGGAAAGATCTTCCCAATGGATTTTCAACCATATCAAGAACTACTCCTAACTCATCCAGATTTCCACATGCTTTCCAAAAATGATAAATTTCAAATTTTAAACTTTTTCTAGTCGTTTCTAGGTGTGAGATGTTACAGATTGTTAGATTCCACTTTCCAGGAGAGGCAGTTCAGGAATGGAAAGGCGATAGAGCAATGCCAAAAGGTAGGTTTATTTCCTATCTTAAGGTGAGGAGGATGATCACTAAGGGTTGTATTTATCATCTTATTCGCGTTCATGATATATATGCAGAACCACCGACTCTTCAGTCTATTCCGGTAGTTAATGAGTTTTAAGATGTATTTCCAGACGAGCTCCCTAGTATCCCTCTAGAACAGGAAATTGATTTTTACTATCGATATGCTACCAGTTACACAACCCATATATATCCCTCCTTATAGAATGGCTTCTGCTGAGCTAAAGGAGTTGAAGGATCAACTGAAAGACTTGTTGTATAAAGGTTTTATTAGGCCTAGTGCTTCACCATGAGGTGTACCAGTGTTGTTCGTAAGGAATAAATATGGCTCACTAAGAGTGTGTATCGATTACCGACAGCTGAATAAGGCAACCATAAAGAATAAGTATCCCCTTTCGAGGATAGATGACTTGTTTGATAAGTTACAAGGTGCTAAGTGTTTCTCAAAGATTGATTTAAGATCAGGGTACCACCAGATACGAGTTCGGGAGAAAGACGTTTCAAAGACAACTTTTAGAACTAGATATGGACACTTTGAGTTCTTGGTAATGTCTTTTGGATTAACTAATGCCTCAACAGTGTTCATGGACCTGATGAATAGTATATTCAGGCCGTATCTAGACTTGTTTGTGATTGTATTTATTGATGATATTTTTGTGTATTTACGTTCAAAAGATGAGCATGCAAATCATCTGCGAGCAGTCTTTCAGGTTCTTCGAGACAGAGAACTTTATGCAAAGTTTTCTAAGTGTGAGTTCTGGTTGGACTCTGTAGCTTTCTTAGTCCATACTGTATCAGATGCAGGCATTGCGGTTGATACACAAAAGATTGAGGTCGTAAAGACTTGGCCCAGACCCATGACTCTGACTGAGGTTCGTAGTTTCTTAGGGTTAGCTGGGTATTATAGAAGGTTTGTAGAGAGGTTTTCTTCAATTTCAGCCCCATTAATGAAGCTGACTCAAAAAGCAACTAAGTTCCAGTGGACTGAGGCTTGCGAGCATAGTTTCCAGGTGCTGAAGGACAGGTTGACATCAACACCCATTCTTGCATTGCCAGACGGTTCAGAAGGCTATACGGTGTATTGTGATGCTTCTGGTGTTGGGTTGGGATGTGTTCTAATGCAACATGGTAAGGTTATTGCATATTCTTCAAGGCAGTTGATAAAGCGTGAGAAGAACTATCCGACCCACGATTTAGAGTTGGGTGTAGTTGTGCATGCGCTAAAGATCTGGAGACACTATTTGTATGGCGTTCATGTTGACATCTTCATAGATCATAAAAGACTTCAATATATCTTTAGACAGAAGGAGTTAAATTTGTGATAACGACGATGGATTTAGTTACTGAAAGACTACGACGTGGACATTTTATATCATATAGGAAAGGCGAATGTGGTAGCTGATGCCCTCAGTCGAAGATCTATGGGTAGTTTATCATATTTAGGTGTTGAAAAGCTTGAGCTAACACGATAGCTTCTTCAGTTAGCTAGCTTGGGAGTCAAATCGTTAGAGGCATAAGATAGTGGGGTAACAATTCAGGACACAACCGTATCATCTCTAGTTGTAGAAGTATAATCACGACAACAAGAGGATCCTAGCTTAGAGCAACACAGATCCAAGGCTCAGAATCAACAGACTTTAGCATTTGATATAGCAGGAGATGGAGTCTTTAGATATAGTGGTCGATTGTGTGTTTCGAATGTTGCAGGGCTTCCGCATCGGATTATGAAAGAGGCACATCATTCCCGTTATTCTATTCACCCTGGTTCGACGAAGATGTACCATGATACTAAGGAGATCTATTGGTGGCACGGGATGAAGAAGGACGTTGCTGAGTTTGTGGCACAATGTCCTCACTGCCAACAGGTGAAAGTTGAGCACCAAAAGCCCGCTGGGCTAGTTCAGAAGATAGCCATTCCTTTGTGGAAGTGGGAAGCAATTAATATGGAAATTATTATAGGGTTACCTCGATCGCGTCGCAAATTTGACTCTATTTGGGTAATTGTTGATAGACTAACAAAATCAGCCCACTTCTTACCAGTCAGGGCTACTTTTACGGCCGAAGACTAGGCAGGGCTCTATATTAGGGAGATTGTTAGGCTACACGGTGTCCCAGTATCTATTATCTCTGATAGAGGAGCACAATTCACTGCCAATTTCTGGAAGTCCTTCTAGAAAGGATTGGGGACACAGGTTAATCTTAATACATCCTTTCACCCTCAGACAGATGGTCAGGCTGAGCGCACAATTTTGACACTCGAGGATATGCTACGGGCGTGTGCGCTAGACTTCAAGGGGAGTTGGGATGACCACTTACCTTTTATAGAGTTCACATACAATAATAGTTATTATTCAAGCATCGGGATGGCACCTTATGAGGCTTTGTATGGGCGAAAATGTAGATCCCCCATTGGATGGTTTGAGGTAGGTGAGTCAGGGTTGATTGGACTCGACTTAGTACAACAGACAGTGGAGCAGTTCAAGCTCATACGGGAGAGATTGCTAACAGCTCAAAGCCGAAAGAAGTCATACTCAGATGTGCGATAAAGGGACTTAGAGTTTTGTGTCGATGACTGGGCATTCTTGAAAGTCTCGCCTATGAAGGGTATTATGAGATTTGGTAAAAAGGGCAAGCTTAGTCCAAGATTCATTAGGCCATACCGGATCCTTTGGAGGGTAGGACAGGTGGCTTATGAGTTAGAATTGCCTTCGGGGCTAGAATCTGTCATCCATTTTTTCATGTATCGATGCTACGGAAGTGCGTAGGAGACCCTACTCGGGTTGTCCCGGTTAAGGATGTTCATATCACAAAGGAGTTTTCCTACGAGGAAACTCCAATTGCCATATTAGATCGACAGGTCCGTAAATTAAGGACCAAAGAGGTGGCTTCGGTTAAAGTATTGTGGAGAAACAGGAATAGAGAAGAGGTGACCTCGGAAGCTGAGGATTACATGAGGTCCAAATATCCTCACTTGTTTCATACCCCAGGGTGATGGCATATCAGGTCATATTAGTGTAGTGGGGTAAGATACCTATCAAAAAATTTATATTATTGCTTATTATTATGGTTGTCGTCGTTGTAATTTTGCTTGCACTGTTATTGCGGAGCTATAATGCTTAGCTATTTATGTCGTTTTGTGAGACACTTAGGTTAAAAATTTATGCATTACAAGTTCTGAATAGTCACATTCACAAAGGATACTTTTTCTAAACTTTGGCAACTCCTAAGGACATAACCGTATGACTCAGGTTTTTCATTCGAGGTTGAATGTTTCTAAGAGGGGGAGGATGTAACACCCCGACTTTTCTAAACGTCTAAATTAATTCGTACATTCGTAGAAAGACAAAGACGGTGAGTAATAAATTAAGAATGATGTGGTATGTCATATTTAAGTGTTCAAGGGTTGTATCTCAAGTTTTGAGGTAAGGTAAGTTGCAAAATAAAAGTGGGCGAAAGTTATCGTAAGTTCCTTGTTAAAGATTTCTCTGAAATTTGGGTCAAATGTGTCGAAAGTTTTCTCCCAATCTATAACAAGTTATGGGACCCACTACACATTAAATCGAAGGTCTACGAGTCTAGTTTCCAATGCATCAAACGGTTTGTTCATACGACTTCAGAATAGAGAGATATTTGCGTTTTTGCGAGACTACGCAAGCAGCCATGTGAGGTGGGTCCCCTAAGTCTGTGGAAACTTATAAGATAGCATCTTCTTCATTTTTATTCATTCCAAATCGTGAGAAACCCACGAAAATCAGAGAAATACTCCTCAAATCATCCTTGTGTGTTCATGATCTCTTCTTGGCCTCTTATAAAAAATTGCCCTACGTCGCAAGCTCGTCATTTTGGTATAATTTTCATGGTGAATTGAGCGGTGTAGCTCCGTGAAGGTTGTGGCAGTAGGGTTTTTTTTCAGTAGAGTGATTGCATTCAAATGTTCTGGTCATTTAAAGAAAGGTAGGAATCACCTTTTATCAGTTTACGGATACCTTGGGTCTTGGATTGTAGTTTACGATAGGAATCCGTATCGATTGTCGAATTATCGTAGTAATTTTTATCCTTAATTACTAATTGAGTTTACCTTTTTCTTTAGTGTTGTAATGGTGTGGACAGAGGTATCTTCAACATAAATTATAAAGGAAAATGTATGTTAAGGCTACTCCATTCGTTCGACATGTTTCCTTAGAGCTTGGGAGTGATATAATAGGGTAGTTAATGTTAGTTATGTTGTAGATGTAATTGTGAGTGGTTGGCTGATTGAATGGTTATAAACCCTCATTTTAGGGACTCATAATCTGTTCATAACAACCCTATGTTAGGAACGACTTGGACATTATTCATATATATTGTTTATAACTAAATTGCTCGCCTTCAACTTATTTAATTGTTTGTTGTCGCCCTTGGGGCTATTGTGGTTAGCTGTTGAGCTATGAATTGCCTATGGAGGCTATGATGTTGTCTAATAGGACTATGTTATTGCCAAAGAGGGCTATGTGTTGCCCACGGGGCTATATTGATGCTAAAGAGTGTTATGTGCTGCCTACGAGGATATTTTGATGCCAAAGAGGGTTGTGTATTGCCTACTGGGCTATGTGATGCAAGAGAGGGCTACGTGCAGCCCACAAAGCTATGATGTTGCCTAAGAGGGCTATGTGCTGCCTACGGGGATATATCATTGTCAAAAAGGGCTATGTGACTTCTTACAAAAATAAGGGGCTACCGATAAGGTTATGTAGATTGATTTGGCACCTTCTGGCTTATGGAGGCCTAAGTAGGTGGTATGCTGTTTGTACCTACCAGGCTTATGGGGGCTTGGTTAGGTTGATGTTTGATTGTTATTGTATTTTATTAGATTCAGTAGTGGGTTGACATGCTTATCTAAATTTGATTTCCTTACCTGATTACTTTTGGTATATTATGATACTTGCTCATTTAGTCTACAGCCTTTCATACTCTGTACATTATTTTGTACTGACGCCCCATTGCCTGGGGGCGCTGCATTCATGCATGCAGGTCCTGACAGACGACTGAGTAGACCTCCTCAGCAGGAGGATTGACTTTTATCCGGTTGGCTAGCCCCTTTCCTCCGGAGCTGCCAGAGTTGGGAGGTTTGTTACCTTTTGTTGTATATATATTTATGGATAGGATAGGGCCTTGTCTCGCTAATCTTTACTACTCTTAGAGGCTTGCAGACTAGTGTGTAGGGTGTATAGCTACGTTATGGCCATACTGGCCTATGTTGTTGGTTTGTTGAAGCTTGTGAGTTGTTTGATGTATTGTATTGATATATACCTACTTTTAGTTTTGGTATAGATATCATGGTCGCCTCGACGGCACAATCAGGACTTCTGTGCTAGTTGGCTATTTATTTATATGACTCCTGGGAGTAGCTGTTTCTTTTATAGATCAGTTGACAGGGGTCTTGCCGGCCGAGGGCTTAGTTTTAAGCCGATATATACTTGTTTGTTTTCTTGATTGTGTGTGTGGCTGCCATGCGCTAGTAGCAAATGGTTCAGCAGGGTCGGCTATGGCCTGAGTTTTGGTATTAGGAGCCAGTTGCGCCCCCGAGTTTGGGGCGTGACAGGAAGCATAAACACATTTTGAATATAGCTAGAGCCATCATATTCCAGTCACATTTACCTATCAGATATTGGGGTTTTTGTGTCAAAACTGCACTATACTTGATGAACAGATTGCTTTCACCAACTATAGAAAGTAAAAGCCCTTATGAATTGCTTTTCTTAAAACAACCATCCTTATCTCATCTACAGACTATAGGTTGCCTTGGTTATATGTTAGTACTACCAAAAGGTGATAAGTTTGCTGAAAGAGTTGTTCCTGCCATTTTCATTGGTTACTCAGAACTTAAGAAGGGTTACATCATGCTAGACATCAAATCAAATAAGATATCTATCAGCAGAGATGTGAGGTTTCAGGAGGATATTTTTCCTTTCGCTCAGTTAAAGCCACAAACAGATTTTGCTGCTACTTCTGTTGGTTCACCTTTGAACCTGATTGATCAGTTTGAAAAGGATGATGAGGTTGATGTTGTTGGAGACATCCATGTTGAGGACACTATGCCTGAGAATGTGGAAGAATTCCATGATAATAGAAATGGTCTGGAGGCAGTCAGAAATGAGTTGGAAAACACTCATTTATCTTCTCAACCTGTATTACCACCACCTACAGTCATTCCCATTAGAAGAACTACAAGAGCTACCAAAGAACCTACTTGGATGAAAGACTACACCACTCCAAATGGGAAACAAAGTAGTACTAGACATCTTCTTATCAACTGTCTCAGTTATGACAAGTTAACTCCTTTTTACAAGGGTTACTTGAGTAAATTCTCTAAATGTGTTGAGGAACCCAAACATTATAGACATGCTGCAAAGGACAAGAGATGGGTTCAAGCCATGGAACAAGAAATTCAAGCACTTGAAGACAACAATACTTGGCAAGTAGTTGACTTACCTAGTGGGATGAATATTGTGGGATCAAAGTGGGTGTATAAAGTGAAATATAAGGCAAATGGTGAAGTAGAGAGATTCAAAGCCGGGCTAGTGGCAAAAGGGTATAGCCAACAAGAAGGACTAGATTACCATGACACATTCTCACCAGTTGCTAAGATGGTAACAGTGAGATGTGTGATTGCATTGGCTGTATCAAAAGGCTGGAACATGTATTAAATGGATGTTTATAATGCCTTCCTTCAAGGTGATCTGGATGAAGAAGTATATATGGAAATGCCTGAAGGTTTTAGAAGACCAGGGGAGACCAAAGTTTGCAGACTGTTGAAATCTTTGTATGGCCTCAAGCAGGCATCTAGACAGTGAAACTTGAAGCTCACTAATGCCCTGCTGACCACTGGTTTTATGCAGAGTGCTCATGATTACTCCTTGTTCACACTCAAAAGGGATGCAGATTTGGTGATTGTTCTTGTTTATGTGGATGACTTATTAATCACAGGAAATAATGAGGAGCTCATCACTAAAGCTAAAAACAGTCTGCATGAACAGTTCAAGTTAAAAGACCTAGGTGAACTCAAGTACTTTTTGCGTATTGAGGTATTGAGATCTTCAAAAGGAGTAATCTTGAATCAGATGAAGTACATCCTAGAACTCATTGCTGATACATGTCTCACTGGTGCAAAACCTGCTCCTACTCCTCTTGAATCCAACTTAAGGCTGACTTCAGTAGATCATGATTTAGTGATTGGTACCACTGGAGATGATGTTTTACATGATATCACCTCTTACCAAAGACTAGTTGGTAAACTTCTTTATGCAACCATCACAAGACCAGACATCAGTTATGCAGTCCAAACACTTAGTTAGTTTATGCAATCTCCAAAGAAGTCACATTGGGAAGCAGCTACTAGAGTGGTCAGATATCTAAAGGGCTCAGTAGGTCAAGGGGTCTGGTTGCAAGCTAAACCTACTTCTATGATCACTTGTTGGTGTGATTCTGATTGGGCAGCTTGCCCCAATACTAGAAGGTCTATTATAGGTTATGTTGTCAAGTTCGGAGAATCTTTGGTGTCTTGGAAGTCCAAAAAACAATAAATTGTGTCCAGGAGCTCAGTTGAAGCTGAGTACAGAAGCATGGCTTCAGCTGTATCAGAAGTTACTTGGTTGTTGGGCCTCTTCACAGAGCTAGGTGTACAAGTCCAGATGCATGTTTCCATCCTCAGTGACAGCAAATCAGCCATCCAATTAGCAGTCAATCCAGTCTCCCATGAACGAACTAAACATATTGAAATAGACTGTCACTTCATCAGAGATAAGATCAAGTCAGGTGTGGTTGAAACTGTCTATGTTCCCACTCAACATCAGGTTGCAGATTTACTAACCAAAGGGTTAAGTCAGACTCAACATTTGTATCTTTTGGGCAAGCTTGGTGTGCTCAATATTTTGCACCCTTCAGCTCGAGGGGGTGTGTTCAAATATGAGTTGATTCATTGATACACTACTGTATTTTTTACTGTTTCCATTAAGTGGTTAATACACAGTTAGTTATAAGTTGTTAGGAATACATGTGAACTAGAAATTTTCAGTTAGGTTGTTAGCTAAAATGTGATTCTTCTAGATGCTTCCAGATGCTTCGTATGTACATCTATGTACATCTATAAAGGCTATGACCTTCATCATTTGTAACCGTTTTTTTACACGATGAAATAAAATCTTCTTCTCTTCTTCTTATCTCTGTTTTCTTCTCTGCTTAAACAATGGCTGATAAGCCTTGAGTTCTTAATTTTCTCAATAACTGTGAGAAGCAATGCAGTTCTGACAAATGCTGTTAACTGTGCTGGTCATTAAATGTGAAGTCAAAATTAACCACCTCTATCTTCTTTTTTATTTAGGGCGGGTACCTAAATCAGCTTGTACGCACCTTAATTATTCGACCAAATAAATAATACCTTCCACATCAACTCATGTACCAGGAGATAACATTAGCCACCAAAACTTAAGCGGATGAGAAAAAAACACGATGAATGAGTTGGGTGGTCTTTACAAACATGTGCAAATAATCAAATGTTTCCCGCCCAACAGTTCAAATAAAATACAAAATTGCACTTCAACAAAAGTAATTACAAGGAACGTGCAAAGATGAAAAAACAACTTAGTATGATGCCCAACATAATCAACTACAGAAAATGCTGTTCTCAGAACAAATAAAAAGATAGAAAACTAAATTATACATTCAGTAAATAAGGCATGTCATCTCATGATCCGATAAACAGGGATTAAGGAAGATATTAAATAGAGCTTTATTCATGACGGTCACCACTTGATCACTAAGAAACAAAGATGAGTGTCTGCACATAAAAAAGATACAAGAACCATCTAGATGAGAATAAAGATCAGAAGCTTGGCGTTTCAAACCCATTGACTGTGAATCCACCATCAACTGCTATAACTTGCCCGGTAATGTAAGATGCCCCAGGTAAACATAGATAAGCTACCAGGGATGAAACTTCTTGAGATTCTCCAGGACGTCTAAGGGGAGTTCTAGATACTACTCCATCCAAAAATGTTTTATTTTCGAGTAACTGCAAAAGAAAACCATAAAATTCAGCAAAATTTGGAGAACATGTGGTTTAGTGAAAAGATCATATAAACATAGAATACAGCAAGGGCTAGTACTCTTATTGCTACACATAAAATCCGGAAGCTTTCTCCACAAGAAATAGAATTAACCCCATTTGTGATGTGAGTCATCAACATACTTTGTAAATACATTATAACCAAAAAAAATACCTAGTCTTCAATAAACATAGCAATCCAAACATAATTCTCTATACAGAAAACTCAGAAAATAACAATTTTTTCCCGTCACATTCAGGGGATTTTATTTTCTTTTTGGGAAAGCAAAAAAAATATTAATCAGAGTTAACCATTTCCAAAGTTATTTGCCACAACTAAAAATATTTCACTACTGTCAAATATGCTTGACAATATAAGAACAAGAAATTAAATAAACTTTATTTGCAGAAAGAAAAAAGTATGACTACATATGACAATGGTTGAAGAATAGAGCTAAGGCATGGAAAAGCACAAACACTGTTTTGCCATGTGCGATTCCTTTTTTAAATAAACTCTGGAAATCATGACATTTTTATAGATACAGGAATCCAAGTGCTTTAGCAATTCGAAACTTGTTATTTACTCGACATCCAACACATTCCTTAAATGAATGCAACAGAACACAAGTACCCTTAACCAAAGGTCTCACATTCTAGTCCTTGGGAAAGAAGAAATCCTAGTAGGGAGCTCTTCCCCCTTTTAATGGGCTTACGTGGCACAAATCCAAATTAACCGGGCAGTGGGTTCAAGAAAATGGATATTTACACCTAAGAAAACAAATCCTACAGATGACGTACATAATGAAATTAGTTAGTTTTCATAAAGTTCATGAAAGAAAGTTATTTTCACATTTGAGATCCACCATCTACAGTAATGATTAAAAAAATACAAGACCCATTTTACAATACATATAATTGTTGGAGTCTGTACGTTAGATGATGGCTAGGCCATGTACTTGTGCAACGGCTGTTCTTCAATTTGGCCTGCATAGTCTTAGTAAAAGGCAAAAGAATAGTTTACTATGTGCTCAATGTGTGGCATGCTGTATATTTAGTTTCTTTATTGTGAACATTAAGATCTCTTAAAAGGACATTTTGTGAGCATGTAATGCAGTCTGAACTACATTCTCTTCTCGGGCCTCAGCGAAATCAAAGAAATGTTTTGCCTCAGCGAAATCAAAGAAATGTTTTGCCTCAGGTAAACATTCAATATATATATCTCCACTATGCAATTACTTGGGCAAAGAGATTCATGGAATCAAATTCATAAGCAAGGTCAAGAATATTACATGTTCTACCAAAGACGTCTTTATATACCATGGGGCAACACCATTAACCCGAATGTTATCTTTTGCCCATTCACAAGCCAAATTTCGCGTGAGCTGATTTATTGCCCCTGAAGTTAGTAAAAAAAAAAAAAGAAGTCTCAGCACTTATCTTCAATTGTTCAAGGACTCAAAAGAGTGATTGGATGAGTACAACTAACCTTTCGTTGCTCCATAAATTGAACCAGTGGACAGGTGCACGAGACCACCAACAGAAGAGATAAAGACAACTGATCCATTTCCAGATGCTTTCAAAAGAGGGTGAGCAAGTTGGCACAGATGGTATGCAGATTCCAGGTTGGTAGAAAACAGACGGGCATATTCTTCAGCAGTGTAATCGGTGGTGGGCTTCCTAACGTTAGTCCCCACATTGTTTATCTATGGCCAGAGACAAAGCAATAATGTGGTTCAAAAACTTTACACTGTTTGAAAATGAGGACATCCAAAAACAGAAAGCATACACGTCCAAGAGCACCAGATTCAGATTGAGAATGCAACAGTTTCTTTTAGGACTTTTTCTGGCACTAATAACTAGTAATAAAAATCCTTACGAAGCTTTAAAAAGTTTGAAAGTACATGTAACACCACCATTCAAAATTAGAACCTTAACAATCACATATAAAGTCTGAGAAAAAAACCTAATAATCAAAAGAATGTTAATGTTACATAAGCTCTTTGTATCAATATTTCCTATTCTTTCACCATTAAATCAGATACTAATCATAGTCGGAACAAACGAGCTCTGCAAATACTAAGCTCTAACATATGTCGAGAATAGAATTAAATAATAAAAATTTGTCCATTTTTAACCGCTTGAGCTTTTAGATGAAATAGTCGCATATCAATTAGCAGAAGTCCTCAAATCAAATCTCACTACCACCCATATCAAAAAGAATTTCTACATATTTGGCCCTACAATACTTGTTAATTTTATATGTAGCTGATTATTTCATTTGTGAAACAATTCATCAAAAAGGGATTAATCGGAGAACTGACAAGAATGTTGAGCTTTCCGTCGAAAGCCGCAGAGACATTTTCCATGAGTTGAACTCTCTGTTCCCTAGAAGATGCATCGCAAACAGAACCCTTGACTTGAAGGCCTTTAACAGCCCACTCTTGCAAGCGTTCGTTGAGCTGTGCTTCATTCCGTGAACAAGTGTACACTGTAGCCCCCAGTTCCGCTAATTCCTCCACAACCGCATGCCTAAAAAGAATACTCATCCAAATTGAAACCCAGAAACATATACTAGAAATTATTTGAAAAAAAATTAAGGTATTGGAGTTGGGATTACCCAATTCCACGTGTGCCACCAGTAACGAGAGCGGTAAATCCTGAAAGAGACCATCTAGAACTGCTTCCACTGCCTGCAGCCTTCGCCATTGAAATACTAGAAATTTTTAACTTCAAAAAATAGTTGAAAAAATCAATGAATAGGGATATTCCGGCTCGGCTATTTGGTAAAATACCGGCAGTGTTAGTTTGGCCATTTGGTCATTTCCATCTCATATTTTAAAAAGTTTTTTTTTGTTTTTTTGTTTTTGCTATTTAAAAAAATAAATTGTTGTTTATATTTTTTTGTTGCTCTTTTTAATTTTTTTCTTTTTCTAATTGTTTCACTTCTTAGTGAAAAAAAATGAATATTTATGTAGTTTTATTATTATTTTTATTTATTTTTTAATTTATTAAGGTGAGAATACATGATAGTCAAATAATATAGAAATCAATATGTTATAAAATTATTTAGATAATACCGATACCCAATTAGGCATTATTTATATAATGTTGATACATTACATACATGTTTATACAATATCGATACATGTATATATACAATTTATATAATATTGATGCGTATTTATATACCATTTATACAATATTGATACATTACATAACTATTTATACAATATTGATACATGTTTATACATATTTATACAATATTGATACATGAAGTTGCATGGTAAAAGCCTTTTTTTTTAAAATAAAAAAAGGGAGTGGGGGGGGGGGGGGGATCTCCTTTTTTAAAATAAAAAAAACGCAACAAATAATTAAACTTAACAAATAACTAACGCTGCAAAAAAAAAATGGCCTAATGGTCTTGGACTGATTTGAGCTCTATTAATTGTGTGTGGCTTCCATGCATTATCAGCAATTGGTTCAGCAAGGTCGGCTCAGACATAAGTTTTGGTTAGCTGCCAGTTGCACCCCTCAAGTTTAGGGCATCTCCAATTCTACCCTCTATTTTACTTTCTAAATATAGAGTTTTCTATTTTTTTAGATAATCAACTCCTATCTAATTCTCTATTTCACTCTCTAAAATGAATCTTCTTCTCTCTCCTAATATTATATTATTATTTTCATTTCATTTTTATTTTCCTATTTCATAATATAAATCAATTTTTTTTAAAAAATAATCACCCTATAATCTATATAATCTTCATGTAATATAAAATTTTATTCTTTTCAAATTCTTCATTTCATAAAAAATTATTTTATTCTAAATAACATAAATGCGGCAAATATTATATATTAATACATATTAGCGAACAATTCAAATCAAAGTGAAATTATTGACGAACTGCAATTATATCATCAATATTGCATTATCGTAAAAATTATTTTAAATTTTACATAAATATTCAACTTTCAAGATTGTTACGTTTCTCCCATAAATGCTCTATTAATGCATTACAGAGTTCAGAATGAGCAATTTTTTGACCTTATTTTTATTTGTAGCTAAAATTGCTTAAGTTAACGATTTCATCTTGTATCCAATTATTTTGTATACTAATTTACTCCCATATTCCAATTTAAACTATTGCATCAAGTATTTTCATGCTCATTAAAAAGTGTAGTTTAATCATTTATCACTATAACATAAAAGTGAATTGTTTGAATTATCATGTAAATTTGTCTATTCATCATACTGAAAAATAATTATAATTTTAAATTACATATTTAAAGTGACAAAAACTTTTAAAAATCAAATTAGAAAAATTGTTAATTCGAGATGAAAGTAGTATACTTATCAATAATATGTTTTTAGATATTATATTACTTAGAAAATAATTACAAATATTAGGGACTTAATTAATAGTCTTGTATAATATAAATAAAATTAAAATAATTTTAAATTACATATTTAAAGTGCTAATTTTATTTTATTTTAAAATAAAATAAAAAAATTATTAATTCGGATGGAAATAGTAACTTTTAAATAATATATTTTTAGATGTTATATTACATTAGAAAATAACTACAAATAATAAAGACTTAATTAATGATATCATAAAAATAATATTAAAATAATCAAAAAGTGAAATATAGAGGTGAATAGTAGTTCTCCGAATTTGGAGAACTATTATTCACCTCTCTATAAATGGAGTATAGAGAGTAATATAGAGAGGAATTGGAGAGGGCATTCTCTATTCTACTCTCCAAATATAGAGAATGGAGAATAAAATAGAGATGGGTTGGAGATGGTCTTAAGGCTTTGATCAAGATTATTCTAATTAAGGCTCACATTTTGAGAAACTCTATATATCATGGAGCCACCAAAATGTATTATGACTTGAGACATTACTACTGGTGGGTTCAGATTAAGTGTGATGTTATGGAGTTTATTGTTCAGTAGTTGAATTGTCAATAGGTTATATTTGAGCACTTAAGATCTGAAGGCACACTTTAAAGGACGCCCATTTTGAAAGGAGAGTAGGAAAAAATGTCATGGATTTTGTGGTTGGTTTTCCTAAAACCTTGAGTAAGTTTAATCCTATTCGGGTGACTATGACATGTTGAGTAAGTCTACACACTTCATACTAGTTCAGGTGACTCATAATACAGGAAAATTGGGAAAATTTTATCTTCATAAGATTGTTCGGTTGCACGGATCGGAGTTCCGATCTCTATTATTTCTGATAGAGGTATATATGCAATTTACTTTTAACTTTTGGAGGTCCTTGCATTCTGAGTTAGACACTAGACTTGATTTGAGTACAACTCTTCCTCCTTAGATCAACAGTCAGTCTGAGTAGACTATTCTGTTATTGGAGGACATGCTTCGCACATGTGTGATCAGACTTTGGTGATCATTGGAATAAGTTCTTACCCTTAGGTGACTTTACATATAATAATAGTTATTACTTTAGTATTGATATTACTTTGCTTGAGGTGTTATATGAGAGGAGGTGTAGATCTTCCATTGGTTGGTTTGATGTGTTTGAGGTAAAACCATGGGGTACTGATCTTCTAAGAGAGACTTTGAAGATGGCTAAGATGATACAAAAACAAGATTTTGGTAGCTTAGAGTAGACAGAAAGAATATACTAAATAAAAAGTTAGAGATATAAATTGTCACGCCCCGAGCCTACACCTTGGGCGTGACTGGCACTCGAGAACCATTGTTGGCCCCAAGCGAACCCTTGGCCTGGCTTACTTACTCAGTGGAAGACTTAAACATAAGATATAATCTCAAATAAGAAACTTATGAATTAAACTTAGAATGTCTTTAAGGAAACATTCAAACTATCCAAAATAGCAACCCAAGTCTCATAGCAAAACATCTGAAATACAAGACTAAAGGACTATAACTACTCATCTATGAAGCCTCTAAAACAAAGAGGGATGTCGGGACAAGACCCCCGATCATCCTAACAACTGAAATACTAGAAAGCAATGTAAAAAGGAGCCCTCCGGTAAGCAAGGAGGCTCACCAACAGACTCCGAGTGCTCAACTAGATCAACGAGGTGCTGGATGTTGATCCTGGTTACCTGTGTCTGCATCATTAAAAGATGCAGGCCAAATGACATCAGTAAATTGAATGTACGAGTATGCGAGGGAATACTAAAACGTAACTTAAGCTTGAAAAGAATCTGAAAGGAACACTTACCTTGGCTTTACTCAACTCATGAATAACTTAACAATATAAAGCAACAACACATGAAATATATGGAAAGCTTTTAAAACAATAGAAAGTAACTCAGTTTGTTAAAGAAATACGATAACAACTCAACTTACTCATATAATAAAGTAATGTAATACTGTGGAAATTTCTCTAATCGACAACCACCACTATGAGTCTAAGTGGTAATACAACGTCTTGACCACGCTGCCAGAACTGTCATATAATTTGTCGTCATATAGGACGCCTTAACTAAGTAGATCCACTAGTCTATGCTAAACACTTAAGGAATCATCTAAAAAGTAAGATCATTTACTACCCATGATGGCTACATGGTTTATGGAGACTTGAGTTATTATGAACTCGCATCCCCATATCGGTGCTCAATACTACTCCAAAAAATATACTTAGCTCATATGTTTTTAAAATAAAACTTCTTTCTTTGGTTTGAGATAATTACTCAAAACTTAGCTTAAAAGCTCTCTTGGATATCAGTGTTCCCTTCTTGCTCAAATGTGAATTTTTTTTTAACTCTTGGGAATACTTAGTTCCCGTATAATCTTTGAAGAAATGAATTTTACTCTTACTCTTTACTCAACTCAAAGCTTAAGTCTTAACACAAAGTTAAAACGTTTGTAAAAGACCTTTGGAAAACTTTATGAATTTCTCTTAACTTGACTCTTAACTTCTCTTGAATTGAATTATGGATTCAAGGATTGTGATTAATGATAGAAAAGATCTCAGGATGTTCAAGAGTGTTTTTAGATTGTTAAACATGAGAAAAGATCAAGAAATAACTATCTGGAAGAAAGTCCGCGACGCGGAGATGCATTTAAATATTTGATCACAAAATTTATTTTTTAAACAGAGGAGTCCGCGTCTTCTCCGCGATGCGGAGGTGATTTTTGTGCACTGGGGGAGCAAGTCCACGATGCGGAGACTTGCATGCCAAAACCTGCTCGACTTTTTTCTTCTTTGTTTTCTCACCCCAATTCGCCTAATTCCGAATGTTTTTCTCAATCACTCTTTAGATTCAAATACCCAGTATATATACACAAGAATCTAACTCCAAAAAACTCTTAAATCGACACGATTCCATAAAGAATTCCCCAATCCCATCAAATCTCAAGAACTAAAGTAAACTTCAAGAACATAATTCAAGAACATCATACTTTTAACTTTCTAGAAACGAATTTTGCTGAAACATACATGATTCACGCATGGGTGAACGAACTCAACGCTATGAAAGTATCACATACCTTGTAGGATTAAATCCTTGGCGCAATCCACACCTAAACTCGCACAATCTTGACGAATCTTGAATAACTTTCTTCTCCTTTCTCCTCTTTTCTCCTTTCTCCAAGCTCTAGTGTATTTCTTAATTGCGTAAATTGACCAAGTTCAGTCTAGACCCCAACTAATTACAAAAAAATGAAATTAAATTAATAGGGTATGGAAAAGACCATAAAGCCCTTCTAAAATCCGAATTAGACTTTCCTTAGTTGAACAACCCAACTTCAAATGGGCATATCTCACTCATACAAACTCGGTGGCGTTGGAAAGAAAATGCCAAGATATTTCCTACGGTATCTAGAAGAACACCTAAATCATCTTTATCTAGGAGTTATGATTGTTTGAAGTTGACCAAAAACCCAAACTTAACACAACTTAACAAATTTCCAGATTTTTCATTCTTTCCTAAAATGACTAATTCCAATTCTAACTCCTTCTAGTTCTTTCAATTAGCGAGATGTTACAATATCTCCCCCTTGGGAAAATTTGTCCTCAAATGAGATTTCTCTTACTAGGATAAGGGTGTAACATCTAACATTCAGCTCAAACACCCAACAAACAATGCAAATACAACATGCCAATTTATAAATTGAAGAGTACTAAGAATATAATTAGTACCTTGATCTTGAATTTCTCCGGTTTCAAAGAGATGTGGATACCTCTTCTGCTTCCCAAGTAGCTTCCTCAACAAACTGATTCCTCCAAAGGACTTTGACTGATGCTACTTCCTTAGTCCTCAACTTGAGAACTTGACGATCTAGAATCTGAATCGGAATCTCCTCATAAGACAAGTTATCCTTGATCCCAATATTTTCAATTGGTATGACCAATGAATGATCGCCCATGCACTTCTTCAACATGGAGACATGAAATGCCGGATGAACTGCTGCTAACTCTTGTGGTAGCGCTAACTCATAAGCTACATTGCCAATCCTCTTGGATATTCTGTAAGGACCAATATACCAGAGACTAAGCTTCCCCTTCTTACCAAATCTCATGACACCCTTCATAGGTGAAACTTTCAAGTATACCCAATCATCTACTTCAAACTCTAGCTCCCTTCTCCTAACATCAGTGTAGGATTTCTAACGACTCTGCACTGTTTTCAACCTCTCTTGAATAACCTTCACCTTCTCCATAGCTTGATGAACTAAATTTGATCCTATCAACACTGCTTCACCCACTTCAAACCATCTAATAGAAGATCTGCATCTTATCCCATAAAGAGCTTTATAAGTTGTCATTTAGATGCTAGAGTGGTAACTATTGTTGTAAGCAAATTCAAAAAGAGGTAGGTGATCATCCCAATTACCTTTGAAATCAATCACACAAGCCCTCAACATATCCTCCAAGGTCTGAATAGTGCTCTCTGCTTGCCCATCTTTCGGAGGATGAAAGGCAGTACTTAAGTTCACTTTTGAACCCAAGCCTTTTTGGATTGACTTCCAAAACTGTTGATGTGAGGTGAAAATACATATTTTTAATCATTATTTGCCTCATATTTATTATTTATATTTGTCTTTTTTTAGCAGAAATTTTATGGATTGTGCTAAATGATATATTTTATTTGTAGGATTAAATTGATGGAAAATTGGAAATGTTTGGAGCTAAAACGAATTAAAGATGGAAAGTTGAAGAAGGAAATCAAAGAGGCAGCTTAATGGAAATAAGTTAATATAATATTAATATAATTTATATGCAGATAAGGAAAGAAAAAATTACCTGCTGGTCCACGTGTCAGGCAGCAACATCAAAAGAAGTTACACGCACAAAAATTGGAAGCTACACGCGGAGAAAAAGGAATCCAATTCCTTTTGGTTTTGGATTCCTAATTTAATTTGGACTCAATTATTTTATTTAGGGTTTCTATATCTATAAATAGGGCATGAAAAGTTATTCTTCGAGAGAGCCAAGAACCCAGATACAAGACACAATATAAATTTTCTTCTAGCTTAGA
>JAJOOO010009125.1:0-54176 GCA_029582685.1 Solanum piurae | reverse complement strand
ACCTACGGACCGTGAATGGACTTACGGTCCGTAGATGACCTCCGTGAATGCGTTTTTCTGCATTTCCTTCAGCTATCTCTAAACTTCCGCGCATGAATACCTTTCCTGCAAAACATGATAAAACACATAAAAACCAATATAAAAAGGCCCTAGACACACACAACTTGTAAGTGAAACGTATTAGAAATACCGTAAACTCACGGTATATCAGTAACACCCGGTGAAATTAGTAAGACTAAACTAGAGCCTAACGTAAAACTAGTAGCCTATTTGGGTTTACTGTAATGAATATAGTTGTAAACTAACCTCCGTTAAGTAGTACAAGTGTTTTTGGATTTAAACGTCAAGGGACGACCCCCAAGGACCTACCATGGGTCCTTGAGGAGGACCCAAGAGAAGCCCCAAAATACTGTAAAAAAAACAGCAAGGACCTACGGATGGGCACCCATGAACCGTGGGTGGACCCACTCCCCGTAGGTGGGGATCGTGGGTTGAGGCTGGACCTCTCCATTTTTCTCCAAACTCTCAGTCCCATATATGATGGATCATGGTTGAGTAGTATTGAGATTGAGTTCATATGATACTAAATGACTATAATGGGTTAAGAATGAAGCATGTGGTTAGTTACCTTGAGAATTAGGGTTACATGATGACCATGTGAGGTATTGCTTGAGAGTAAGGCTTGTGATATGAATATGACTTCTAGGGCTTTACGAGTAAAAGCTAAAATGAATGAACTATGAATGTTGAGGCTTTAAGAATGAAGCTATTAAGCATGTTAAAAGATATATGGCATTATTGTGGAAGGACTTTACCCACATGACCTATAATATGAGTACATGAGCTTATACATGCAATGAATGAACTACTAGAATTACGATTATATTCATGTCTAATATAATGAATGCTAGATGTGTCGATTTGATGTGACCTATGATCCTTGAATGCAAGGTATGAAAATTATGCATTATTGTGATACTATGTACATGCTATATGAACACTTTGAGAGTGAGTTGTCTATGATGATAATATTGTTGTTGTGTCATTGAAAGGATAATCACACACACACTCCATGCATGAACATGATTATGATGTATATATGATGTTAATTTAAAGTATAGTCCTCATATACACCTTTACACATTTCTATGCATGAGATGTTCATGACCATGATGATATTCTTGTGTTGATTGAAAGTCTATTCTCATGCGAACACATGATCATAATGTGAATGTTTTCTCGACATATTACTAATGATTCTAAGGTTGAAAGTTAGTTCTCACCTGTTGATTCTACAAGCTATTATTATTATGAGTTGTGTTGGATTAAGGGTAAGATACTCTTTCATTCATGTAAATTCAATTCAAGGACTTAAAAAAGTAATTTTGGGAAATAATGCTTAGCAACGAGTAAATATGGAAAATGAGGTAGAAGTCCTCCCGCCAATACAATAAGCTCCCGCCAATACAATAAGTAGGGTATCTAATATAGTCTCATTAGATGGAAACCCCTCCGTCAATACAACATGTCGGGTTTCTAGAAGAAATCTCCCTATCCCATAACGATGTTCCCACATTGGTGTTTAGCTAGTAGATCCACCTAAAATCTAATACATTTTAGTTCTACCTTAGGCAAGTAGGACACCTTCTTTTGGTGTGGGGTTACACGACACAGGATTCCATGTAGCTCACATGGTCTGTGTCGGTTAAGGCTATATTCCCTATAATGAACAAGGACATGAATTATGAACACGAACATGAGTTATGTACTATGGTTCCTTAAGAGGTTCTACTTAGTGTGAGTGGGGGTATGTGACTTCATTCATACATGGCACAAGTAGGCTTTGAGAGTGGCCATGGTGTGTTTCTCCTACTTATGGTGATTTATGAATTTATTCATACTTTATATGGATTGTTTCTATGAGTGGATTTCCTTTATATGAGCTATTAAACATGAATGTTTCCTTTTCTATGAGTATTGACTATGGAGGAGACCAAGGTATGATGAGCTTGGGCATGGTGACTTCAAGGGATACTTAGTATGAGTGGTCTTATGGGATGCCATTCATGCATGGCACAAGTATAACTTAGAGTCGCTTATGTGATGGTTCTATTATGATGAGATGATCTTTATATTTGACAATGTATGTACATTATGTCTTATTATGGTTGATGTTTGCATTATGTCTATGATTGGAGACTATGCATATGTTTGTGTTGTTATCCTTTATGTTATGATGAACTATATGCGAGTTGTTTTATGAGTACGTTCTCCAATTATTTCAAAAATGATGTTCAAAATTGGCATATAACATGGTTTCAACTAAAATGTCCCTTTTGCATGTTTTAAGGATTTTTATGCATGACTTCCATACTTAGTACATCTTTGTGCTAACCCATATTTCTACATTTTCTATACGTGTAGGGTTTGGTGATATCGGCTTCCACCATCGTGGCTAGGACCATAGTAGATCAAGAAGAAGAAGATTGGTGAGTCCTCATAGTATTCGAGGGCTTGACCATTATGTCCTTTAAGTCTTTCTTTATGTTTTAGACTTTTGTAAGGGTTGTGTACCTAAGGTTGTATTCAAGTGTAATAGATGGTTTGAGGCATAGTGTTGTAGACTTCCATTTGTTTTTTTTTAATAAAAGACTTCGATTGTAAAGAAAAGTTTTAAATATCCGCACTTTTTCCTATGTTCTTATGATATGATATGATATGAGTCTCGTATAAGTCTTTTTCAGAGTCTTGTACGCCGTGTCACATCTAAGGGGTAGCCTTGGGTTGTGACATGATTATGATAAGAAAATATTCAAGTTTGGGTAGGTGATGATTGTTTGGTTCTCGTTTATGTTATATGTGCTTGTCAACTCCTTTATTAGTATTGCTTGCATGATATATTATTTCGTAATAAGAAAAGGACATGATTTGAAATGTTGAAAGTTGTTCATCACATACAATGAATGCGTTTACTTGGGGTACATGTGTGGTTGTTATTCATTGTGGTTGTGATTGTGATGTATGTTTGATGGTTGTATAGAGTATCATGCCAATACATGTTAATGATTGGATAAGGTACCAAGCCAATACATACTAATGATTTGATTAAGTACCACGCCGGTACATACTAATAAGTGAATCGGCTACCACGTTGGCACATATTAACGAGTGGATCGAGTATCACACTGATACACTAATAGTTCGCTTGTGGGTTCCATGAGAGAACTGAATTGGATTTTTATGTTGTGATTGTCTATGTTTATTGTGCATAATGATTCAGAGTAAGGACTGAGAGTCCATGTTATTTTGTACGTGTGTTATAATCTTATATATCTGTTTTGCTAAATTATGCTTACTTGTTCATATTTTGTATAACTTAGTGTTATTATGACAAGGTGTGACATGTGAATTTGCGGGAGAGTAGCAAACTAATCAACATGTAGTAGTGGCCTTGCTTTTGGGGAATTCTCTATGTGATAGAATGAGTTAGGTTATGATATGATATGAGGGTATAATGGCCTAAAGGGAGTTGGCTGCGAAAGGTGGTGGGTGACTTGAGATAGAGTGTATGAGGTCTAAGGTAAAGCTGCTTGTAGTAAGGATGGTGATTTAAGAATTAAGGTCCTAATTACATGTTTCTTTTGATTATTTACATTTTATTATGTGGTGGATTCAGATCAACAGATGATGCCTACCAATTTGTGTTGTTTGTACTAATACTACATTTGCTATGCCTCTTGACATAGTCTGGTTGCAGGATTCAGTAATGTTTCATAGGTGAAGACAATGATGATCTCCAACGACTTCTACTCATTTTCCCTTATGGTGGGAGTTGTGTGTTAATTCTTTCATAGTTTATACTCTTAGAAGCTTTTGTACCTATTTAAACTAGTTCCGTGGGGAGGGTTTAGTGTATTTCTTTACAAAGAACTTTGTTTTGAAGTAATTAAGAGTATTCCTTCATGAAAATAGGGTGATTAGTTTATAGTTTGTTCAATTTTACATTTCATGTTTTAAAATTTAGGTGTAAGGGTTCTCCTATCTAGATATTAGAGTAGGTGCCTGCACGGCCTGATGGGTTGGATCGTGACAGTTCTGCTGTTGTCTTCTTGAACTTTCAAAAAAACATGAAGAGTTCTGGACGCGATAATGCTTCTTTATGCATAACTGATTCCAAAGGTATTGAATCGTCTTCAACTTTATCATCAACATTGTTTTCACCGAAAATGGTATCTACAATTTTTTCTAAGCTCTGGACCACTGAACATGTATCATTTTCAGTCGGGTAACCGAAAAAAGGCTATTGACATATATTTTACTGCGGTAATCAAGATTATGCCTGACAGGGAACCGGATGGGCCCAGTACCGGCTGGTGTCCCGAACCGCCGGTCCTGGTCTTGGGGGTGACGTGGGATCCGGGGATAGGGGTGGATGATGTGGGATGGGATGGGACAGGGAATTATCCGATCGACCCGGCATGCTTTGGCACAGTCCATCCCGGTCGGGTGCGATTTAATTATTATTTTTTAAAAAAAAAAATAGTTGTTGGGGACCGTTGGTCCAACTACTAATGGGCCTCCCAATGGCTATTTCAGCCATTTACACCCTCCAAACACCCCTACCCTTCAAACCTTTATTTTAACCCCAAAGTTTCATAAAATATATTTTAGTCCATAATTTGCATTATAAATACCCATTTATCCCTCACTATTTCTCATAAATTATCTACTATCTCATCTATATTATCTCATTCTTGAATCTTAATTATACTAATCTCACATTCTGAATTCTCAATTAATATCATTATATTTATATTGTGTTATAAAATGAGTGAATTAGTGTATGTCCATGGGTCCCATTCTACTGTTGAAAGATAACCTCTCCAAGTAATATGTTACTCTTTCATACCTATAAAAGGCACTGCCAAATGAGAAGTGGATGAACACACATTAATTACTACTTTACTTTTCCCTTTTTCTCTATTCTGTTACTCTCCCTCTCTTCTTAATACTTTTGTTTTGTTTTCTTCTTCCTCTTTATATGTTTTTCATTTGATTTAATATTCTGTTTTTATTTTATAACACGTTATCAGCACAAAGCTTTAACCAACGGAGCAAAATTGATTTTCTTCTTCACAAAAATCAGCATGACTTTGATTCATAATTGTTTCAATGAAAAAAAATTAAAATCATCAGATTGTTATTAAGTTTCTATAGATATCTCCTTTTGTTTTTTTTTTCTATTTTAACTTTTTTGTTCTAGCGTAAATACATCTGGGTATATATCTCATCCCTTGAACATGTTTTTTTTTGTAGGGGTATAATAATATGTTATGTGAAAAAAAAATTAATAATGATTTTGTGAAAGGAACAACTTTAATTTGGAGAAATTAGTAGTATTATATTTGTTAGTACAAAAAAAATTATGCTTATTAAAGAGAAACATTACTTAGTCTTTCATATGCAGTGAGCACAATTATTTCTATCATATTAGTCAATTGTTGATACAAAAGTCAAGTACTCCTAATTAAATGCTCAAGTATTTTGATCTCCTATCTCCAAGTTTATCTCATATTAATGGTATTAAAATGATGAATTAGTACTAGAGATAAAGAAAAGTACTATGACTACTATGATAATTGTGTACTATTATCAAAAGCTTGTTATGACTCTTTGCTTACATAATTTCAAAATTATGAGTACATTTTAATCATGTTCAAGATATAAATTCTAAATCTGAGATTTTACAGTGACTCACAAAAGATAGAATTTTTATGTTTACCATATCTTGTATTTATGCAACAATCACATTTTGAAGTTTTTCTTTTGGGCATTTGCTATTTGTAGATGAGGTTTTTTTTCAATTATTGTTTATTTTATCAATTTATTTAAATAATAACTATGCTGAGAATTGATTTTAAGTTATGGTTGGCAATATGATAAAAATAGAACAATATATGTTGAAAGAATAAGTTTGGTAAGCCACATGAGGTAGAATGCAAGGATTTAACTCTCAAATAATAAATAGATAAGTCTTTACTTTTATATATTTACATTTTATTTATTTATTGGGAAGAATCTGTGTATAAAAGGGAGTAATTTATCTATGCTTATAAGTACTAATAAAAGTAGTAATATTTTTTTAAAAAGTTCGAAAATGAGTTTTATTGCACTTTGTCCTATTTTGTCATTAATTGAAGGTATGACGATAAAATTCAAGTCTCATCACACTAACAAGATAAGACATCAGATTTAAATGTTGATGCACTATGATAATATAATGTTTGGTTAAAATCCCATCGTATTTTGGCATAACACGCCTTTATATGAATAACATATTGGGTTAAAGTCCAAACACAATACATTGATGACTGAGCAAATTGATAAGCTCTTGATAATAAAAATTGTGAAGCTCATCCCACTGAATATGCTTCATTCTTAGAAAAGATTGTTATGACAATAGATTTAAAGTCTGAAAGATGACAATGATTATTGTGGTTGTACAAATGAATATTGATATGAAAAAAGGACAAAATAAAAATAGTCATCATAGTGAAAAAAAAATGAAGAAAGACTGGGTTTTTCAAATAGCCCTTCAAAATATGAAGATAACTTTTGTCATCAAATTTGATATGAAAGATATAGGGTACACGGTTGATGAGTGTAACAACCTGATTTCTTCGTTAGGGAAAAGCCAATGGGAAAAGAATTGGACCATAAAAAACTTTTGATTAGTAACTTGAAATTTCCTAGCCTAGTCCAGATTTGGACGAAATAGAAGTCAGGCGAGTCTAGGGAAATTTGGTAATGAATGAGAAGTGTAATAATGAAATTGATTGCGTGAGTGGATAGCTAAGATGTTAAGAAACCCGTATCACTTTACGAAATTGAATTCGGGCGAGTAAAACTCCCGAAATTGATCTTAGCGTGAACGAGTGTTTTTCTGAGTGTCGTGGGATGAAGGTGTGTTGTGAAATGGGGGTTTGGAGCTCTTAATTCGATATTCTATTTTCGTCCAAGCCGCTGTGGCAGGATTATTCCCGCCAGGGCGAGGCCGCCATAGCGGGACAATCGCGATTTAAGTAAAAAATAAACCCCATAATTGTTTTATTCTACAAGTTTTGACTTTGAGAGCTAGGAGACGACCCCAGGTGCTTTCTTGACAGTTTTCCACCATTTTTTAGGCTAAAGGTAATGTTTTAACTCCCCGAATCTATTTGTTGATTCGTAGAATGTAAATTCGTGGGTGATTATCGATGGAGGAGGGTTTTGATATGGAAATTATGGTGGAAAAAACTCTAATTTGGGTATTAGGATCTTGGGTTGGTCTAGGGTTACTGGGTTTGTTATAATCTGGATAATTAGACCTTTGATTGTTGATCCTTACATATATTAATTATTTGTAGACCTAGAACAAGCGGAAAGAATCTGGAAAGGGAAGATTCTAGTACCTTAGGGGATTTAAGCTTGGATTCGAGGTAGGTGATGGTTGTGATTTCAAGTTGCTGTGATATATGTTTGTAATTGCTTATTATAATGCATGTATGTATGCAAATGTTGCATTATTGATCACCCTAATCGTAAATGAGGATAATTGAATAATTATATGCTATGAATCACCTTTTATTGTATGATTGTGAGAATATACATTGTGATTGTGATTGTGGTTTGTTGAATGGATCGAGTGTTATGTTCCAATATACTAACTTGGATCGGTTGTCACGTTCTGGCATAAATATGGGATCAGTTGCCACGTTCTGACATAAATATTAGATCGGGTACCACGAATCGGTACACTAATAGTTTGGATTTGTGTTCCATGAGAGGACCATTGAATTGAGTTCTATGAGAGGACCATTGAAGAATTGAGTTCCATGAGAGGACCATTGAATTGAGTTCCATGAGAGGACCATTGAATTGTGTTGTGTATATATTTGTGATGATTACGTTCATATCTAATGATGATTGATATTGGAAGACTATATGTTGCTCTAAAATTATAACCAATGTGTATTGTTGAGAACGTGGAATGCTACATTGATCCTGAAAAGATGACTAATATTGTATATGTTTGGTATATGCCTGGTTTGTAATGTTGTGGTTACTTGCATGTGTTTCACTTATTGGGATAGCCACGTGATCCTACCAGTACATTGTGGTTGTGTACTGATACTGCACTTGCTTGTTCTTTGTTGAGTACATGCATCTTCAAGTAGCTATTGATAGACCTCAGCTAGGTGACTATTGAGCGTGACCGGATTCAAGGGTGAGCCAGTTCTATCAGGCGGCCATGGATCTTTCTTATTTAAGTCTACTCTTTTCGGATTCACACTATTTGTTTAAGGTGTTGGTTTAGTTTTGGGGTTTTACCCCTCGTTCTTAGACTTGTCGTTAGTATAGTTTTGGTACAGTGACTTTCAGGTTCTAGGGGTTGTTCTTCCGCATTAGTTTGGCTAGTTTAATTAAAACTTTGGAGTTTATGGGAACTCCGTATTTTTTTTGTCATTTAAACCTGCTTCCATATCTTTAAATGTCTTAGTTTTTAGTTAAGTTGTTAGTTGGGTTGTAGTAATGGTTCTCCCACCAGAGGGTTAGTGTGGGTGCCAATCACGACGGTTTGGGTCGTGACAAAGTTGGTATCAGAGCCTTAGGTTCGTTGATCTCATTGTACCAAAACGAGTCTAGTAGAATCTTGCGGAAAGGTACGAAGACGTCCGTACTTTTCTTCGAGAGGCTATAGGACTTTAGGAAAAATTCACTTCTTTCTACTCATTCGTGCTATGACTTGAATCCAATTGGTATTTGGGTGATACAAATTGGTATCTTTCCTCCTTCACTTTATGGTCCGAACTAGAGCAACAACAGTGATAACACCATCACTAGCAAGAGATGATGTGTATAGACTACCGATAGTTGAATAGGGTCACCATTCGGAACAAGTATACACTACCTTAGATAAATGATCTTTTGACCAATTGCAGGGTGCATCAGTTTACATTTTTGCTCTTGTACTAGGAGACCGGTAATGGTCATTTATGGAACAAACTAAATTAGAAATCGGGATTGTCTGTGAGTTGTAACTTGAAAACTGTGAATGCGTGTTCTCTGTTGCTTGAATTAACTGTGAATGTAGAAGTTGTATTTGCTTGGACGTGATGATATGATCATGTGCACAATAAATGTGGGTCTGATTTTTTATATGTGCGATATGCTGGCTTAATTGATTGAAACTATGCAAGTTGTAACGGTTGAGTATCGTGAAACTTGTTGTGAAAAGAAGGTCACGACTTAGTTCGATGCAAGTGTCTAGATAATGTACGAGGTGATTCGTAAGAAATATCTGGACGTGTCTTGAGCTTAAGTAATAACCGCGTGAGTGTCTGGGTGTATCCAGGGGATGTGTGGGTTATGGTGTTGAATTAATAAGAATGAGTTGGATTGTGTATCGTTGGATTAACTCGGGGTAGACAATGATTATCCTAGTTTAGAGGATTATCCTAAATTGCTCAGTAAAGCTGAAAACCGTTAGGAGATTTAGAAAAGAGAAAAACCCCATGATTTTTTTTTTACTCAAGTACTGTTTCGGTCTGAGCCGTTGGGGTGGGATTTTTCCGCCAGCGCGAGGCCACCAGAGTGGAAATTCCCCGCCAGAGCGAGACAGGGCAAGACAGAACCTCGGCCCTGTCTCCTCTATTTTCCCCAGATTTTCTTATAGAACCCAAATTGAATCTGAACTAACCCCTACAATCCAATTAATGTTCAACAAATTGAGGTTAGAAGCTATACTGCGAGTTCATGTATTGATTGTATATCAAGAAGGGTCAGGATACGACTGCTCCAATAACAACGATGTTTACATGGTTAAGTTATTAAGTGTATTACAATTGTGAAGAACCTGGGCATATGAGGAGGAAATCAGCGAGGCCGTGGAGGCCGGGGAAATGGTAATGCCGGTAGAGGAGTAGTGCATCCAGGCAAGGAGGTTGCCTATCAAGATGACAGGGCTCAGTTTTATGCATTTCCGGGCAAGACCGAGACTGAGGGTCTGATGCAGTGATCACAAGAACTATTATTGTTTGTGACCGGATGACTAATGTGTTATTTGATCCGGGTTCTATTTATTCTTATGTGTCCGTACGATTTCCCTATGAATTTGATATGATTTGTGATATACTTGATGCCCTCATCCATGTTTCTACCTCAGTTGAAGAGTCAATCATAGTCACCTATATATATCATGTTGTCCTATTGTGTTTATGGATTTTCAGATTTGGGTTGATTTGGTTATGCTGGATATGACTGACTTGGTATAATCTTAGGCATGACTTGGTTGTCCCTATTATGTTGTGCTTAATGGTAATGCTAAGTCGGTAACTCTAGAGATCCCGGGTAGGGAAATGTTAGAGTGGGAAGGGGGTACAAGCGTAAGTCAGCTAAGGTCATATCTGTCGTGCGAGGTAGGAAACTGGTGGGGCGGGATTTGTTGGCATGATTGGCTCATATTCGGGATGTTGAGGTTGAATCCCCCTCTATTGTGTCTATTCCTGTGGTGTCAGAATTGATAGAGCTTAAAGCTCAAATCCAGGAGCTTCTTGATTAAGGTTTCATCCCTCCTAGTGCTTCCCCGTGGGATGTTCTTGTCTTGTTTGTTAAAAAGAAAGATGATAGTATGAGGACTGTTGATTTTATCTTAAGCCATAAAGGGGTGGATTAATACCGGGATGACAAGCTTATGTATAAAGAAAATCCCATTGAGTATACTTGGGTGAAGGCAATTGAAGTATTTTAGCAAGAAAGTGCGCATAAAAATTGGGTTAGTCCTTTGAATTTGATGGGTATACTTGAGTTTGAGGTGTCGTGTTGATGAAAAGTTTGACTTTGTAGTGATAGTCAGAGCTGACTGAGCATAAGGGTAATAAGAGTTTGTGATGGAATGCAACTATATAATAAGATTGGTTGGCAACTATTGAAAAAGACTTGAGAAAGGAGTGTACATACATTAGCTCGAGTGTGATAATAAGTGCTTGGTTCTTGTTTTTGAGTTTAGTAATGAGTATGATTGAAATTTTAGTGAAATATATTGTAAGATCGATGGAGATGCGATCAATGATAAACGGAGATTAATGAATTCATAAAAATCTTCAAGGTACAAGCTAATGTTGATAGAGAAAGGGATTGTGTTATACGGTGGAAATTACAATTCAGTTTTTTCAGTGTAAGTCTATATTTGTGGTGATGTATTTTGTCAAGGTATGAATTGGCAAGGTGAGAAACGATCAATTGTATCCGGTATTGAGCATTTGAAAGGACTTACACCTGGGTTGAGTCGTAAGTTTACTACTATTGATTGTTAAGTACCTAAGAAAGGTTTCATTTAAAAAGTGTTGGTTTATAATAAGGTAAATGGTCGGAGTGTTTATGATGGTGGTTAGTATTGTGAGTATGATTCACTAGCTATGCTCTCGTGTGTTTTCACTTTTGTGGGTAGATCCTTAGTGGTGGATCAGGGGTACCAAATCCTGCGATGTTCTCATGGTTGAGTGGGAAGATTAGGAAGATTTGGTTTTTTCGAATGACATAATTGGTGTTGTCTTGGAGTTGTTAAAGTATTTTAGTGGTTCGACATGTACCACTTGCTTATGAGAATTCATAGAAGAGCTACCATGTGTAATTATGGTTGTCCAACAATCTTAATATTCATCTAGTCGTCAAGGTCATGTATTAATTGTGTGTGGGTGAATATGGGGATCATTGGGTCCAATTCTATTGTTCTTAATGGCAATCTACAATCATAATTGCTAAATGTAGCATTCAATAGTATGGTTAGAGGGTTGTATGCTTGGACATATCCCTCGATGAGTATCTGATGTCTAAAGAGCAAATTTTGTAACTTAAGCTCATGGAAATTTATGTTGTGAGAATGAGATGTTGATAAGAACTATGATTGGTTGAGTATTATGAGTGTGTGTTGGTTGGTTCAGGTCCACCTCTAATTATAGCGAGTATTGATTTAGAATTTTATCATGTTTATGTGAGAAAGGATTAGTCCTGATGATTGAGTCATGCTCCTTGATAACATTTGGCAGATGTGTGTACGATCAACTTTGGTGGTTATTGAGAATATCTTTTGTTGTTAGTTAAGTTTACATACAACAATAATTATCACTCGAGTATTGTGATGACTTCATTGAGGCATTGTATGAGAGGATGTGTAGATCACTCATAGAGTGGTTTGGGGATGAAAATGTAAAACCTTTGGGAGTTGATTTGGTGAAGGATGCTCAGGATAAGGTGAAAAGTATCCAAGCTAAGCTTCTAGCAGCCCAGAGTCAACAGAAAATGTATGCGGGACAAGTATCCCCAGTGATTTGATGATTCAGATACTATTCTACTCTTACTTTAGTCAGTCTTTCCTAGTTGATCACTCAGGGATGAGTGATGGGTAAATTGGTATCTATTGTAACGACCTAATTCCGTCGTTAGGGAAAAGCAAATGGAGGAAGAATTGGACCAGAAAAAACTTTTGAGTAGTAACTTGAAATTTCCTAGCCTAGTCCAGATTTTGATGAAATCAAAGTAAAGCGAGTCTAGTGAAATCTGGTAATGAATAAGAAGTGTAATGATGAAATTGATTGCGTGAGTGGATATCTAAGACGTTAAGGAACCCGTATGACTTTACGGAATTAAATTCGGGAGAGTAGAACTCTCGAAATTGATCTTAGCATGAACGGGTGTTTTTTGAGTGTCGTAAGATGAAGATGTTTTATGAAATAGGGGTTTGGAGCTGTTAATTTGACATTTTGTTTTCGTGCAAGCCGTTGTGGCGGGATTATTCCCGCCAGGGTAGGGCCGCCATAGCGAGACAGTCGCGATTTAAGTAGGAAATAAATCCCAAAATCATTTTATTCTGCAAGTTTCAACTTTGAGAGCTAAGAGACGACCCCAGGTGCTTTCTTGACAGTTTTCCACCATTCTTGAGGCTAAAGGTAAGGTTTTAACTCCCTAAATCTATTTTTCGATCCGTAGAATGTAAATTTATGGGTGATTATCAATGGGGGAGGGTTTTGATCTGGAAAGTATTGTGGAAAAATCCCTAATCTGGGTATTAGGATCTTGGGTTGGTTTAGGGTTATTAGATTTGTTATAATCCATATAATTAGACCTTTGATAGTTGATCCTTGCGTATGTAATTGTTTGTAGACCTAGAACAAGCGGAAAGAATCTGAAAAGGAAAGATTCAAGTGGATTAGGGGATTCAAGCTTGGATTTGAGGTAGGTGACGGTTGTGATTTCATGTTGGTGTGATATATTTTTATAATTGCTGATTATAATACACGTATGTACGCGAATGTTGCATTATTGATCACTCTAATCATAAATGAGGATAATTGAATAATTATATGCCATGAATCACCTCTTGTTGTATGATTGTGAGAATACACATTGTGATTGTGATTGTGGTTTGTTGAATGTATCGAGTGTTACATTCCGACACAATAACTTTGATCGGTTGCCACGTTCCGGCATAAATATGGGATCGGTTGCCACATTTCGGCATAAATATTAGATTGGGTACCACAAACCGGTACACTAACAGTTTGGGTTTGGGTTCCATGAGAGGACTATTGAATTGGGTTCCGTGAGATGACTATTGAATTTTGTTGTGTATATTCTTGTGATGATTACGTTCATATCTACTGATGATTGATATTGGAAGACTGTATGTTGCTCTAAAATGATAACCAATGTGTATTGTTGAGAACTTGGAATGCTACATTGATCTTGAAAAGATGACTAATATTGTATATGCTTGTTTTATAATGTTGTGGTTACTTGCATGTGTTTCACTTATTGGGATAGTTGTGTGATCCTACCAGTACACTATGGTTGTGTACTGATACTGCACTTGTTTGTTCTTTGTTGAGTACCGAGCATCTTCAGGTGGCTATTGATAGACCTCAGCTAGGTGACTATTGAGCGTGACCGGATTCAAGGGTGAGCCAGTTCTTTCAGGTTGCCATGGATCTTTGTTGTTTAAGTTCACTCTTTTCAGACTCAGACTATTTGTTTAAGGTGTTGGTTTAGTTTCGGGGTTGTACCCCTTGTTTTTAGACTTGTCGTTAGTAGAGTTTTGGTACACTGACTTTCAGGTTCTAGGGGTTGTTCTTCCGCATTAGTTTGGATAGTTTAGTTAAAACTTTGGAGTTTATGAAACTCCATATTTTTATTGTCAGTTAAACTTGCTTCCATATCTTTAAATGCCTTAGTTTTTAGTTAAGTTGTTAATTGGGTTGTAGTAATGATTCTCCCACCGGAGGGTTAATGTGGGTGCTAATCACAATGGTCTGGGTCGTGAGAATGAGCAATCTAATTTGATAAACCTATAAATTCCATCTAAAGAAATGAAGATATAGTGATGGTACACTTGACCTTCAAAAGTGATGTTGAGGTGTA
Organism: Solanum piurae; assembly: GCA_029582685.1. Taxonomy (NCBI): domain Eukaryota; kingdom Viridiplantae; phylum Streptophyta; class Magnoliopsida; order Solanales; family Solanaceae; genus Solanum; species Solanum piurae. The sequence continues at coordinate 39,722 of JAJOOO010009125.1, read as the reverse complement.
TTATATAAATATGATAAATGTCAAGATATGACAACAAACTTTTAATGAAAATTATGAAGCATGTATATAATATATTATTATAGTCAATTCCTTAAAAAGAATGTGAGTTGTGATAAACATCATGAATACACGATCATTCTTGAAAGTGAATGTGTCAAGAAATTATGAAATGAATAATGATGTGCTCAAGTATGATTGAATAAATATCACAACTCACCTCTACGGGAGGTTTGAGAGAAATACAAAAAAATTATTTTGGTATAAATGGTCATCGGTAAAGTACTTTTAGAACATCACATATATTATGATACGTTTTATTATGAACTATTGAAATGACAAAAGAAGAAAATAATTCTTGGCCACAAAAAATGTCATGGATTATGTATATTTGTACGTCAAAAAATATTTTGTGAGATATTAAATAAAAGCAGAGGAGATACTAATGACAAAAGTAAATCAAGAAACAAGTTTTGCTTGTAATGATTTTAACCATGACAATAATGATATAAATTTCTCTTTGAAAAAGATGTTCACCACACAAAACATGGTATGAAATATGTGGTAGTATCAAATGTCAATTGTGAGCTTTGGTGAGCTACTGTGCTACTACTCAAAGAAATAAAATTGCTCATGATATTGAAATTGTAGTAAGTCTCGAAAAAAACTTTTTAAGTTTCAAAGAAATAATCAAAGAAAAAAATTTATATTGAGACTATAAATTATGGAATGATTTAAGATATTCATATTAATATAATCAAAGTGGGTTATAAATATTTACATTAAATATTATCCATATTTACATGATGATGAAATCACATGCAAAATAAACTAGAAGTTTATTGAAATAAATATTAGTTGGCATGGCCGGTTGACGACCATCCCGGTTCAAATATGATACGAAAATAAATGAGAATTTATGTGGATATATATATTGAAGAAATAATAAATTCTTCAAGAATTCTTTTGTGTTGTTTGTTCTCATGATAAAATTATCGTTGTACCTGCTAAGGTTGAGATTGTATCTCCTGAAATTTTGAAATGTATAAAAAGGTGAATATGGGTCCGTTCACCCGCCATGTGGATCATTTACTATTATATGATTTTAATAGATGCATATATGTTGTGGTCTCATGTGCTTTATTATCAACTTGCAATTTGATTTTTGCAATGGTTGTTTGCTAGAATTGTTAAATCAAGAGCACATTTCAAATTATAAAATTATATTGATGATGTTGATTTATATCCAAGTGGTTTAAACAAAAAACATATGCCTCCAAGAATTACTAAATCATTAGTTATGAGAACAAAACTTCCAAAAGAAATTTGGTATAAGATGTGTTATTTAAAGTGTAGCAACACTTGTACGTATCAAGCCAACAAGGTTACCCTATCACAATTGGATCAGGGTCAGGAACCAAATAATTCTCATCTAAAAATTTAAATGTGCAGTATATTATTCCATTGCTCCACCACTACGCAATGCACAAAGATGAGTCCCCAAATAAGGTTGGGAGAATGTTAGATTCTCTAACATTAGGGGAAGGAATGATAAGCAATTGGAAATAATTTATACATAATGAATTATTATTGGTATTGGTATGATTTTCGTTGAAAAAATAATTTAAGTCAAATTGTCAGACACATTCACTGACCCTATGTTATAATCCAGTTATAAATGCTCCAAAGAAAAGTCCTTGAAGGACATAATTTATGGAACGCCTGAAGTGTGATAGATTAATCGATTCAAAAGATAAAATATCTTGAAGAAGAAGAGGAGAAAATGATAAAGATGGTCAGAATGATGAGGCAAGTGCTTTAGAAATAACACCATGACATAACACTTGATAAAACCTTGACAAAGGTTCAGGTACCTGAAAATGATGAAAATAAAAAGAGCTTAACAAGTTATGTCACATTGGAATCGATGTCAAATAACCATCGACGATATATTGAATATAATGTAGCGCTCAAAATTATAAATGGTGACGAGGATCTTGATAATAAATTTGTCAAATAGAGTTGACAGATAAATGAATGGCCAAAGAGAGTACACAATTCAAGTATATTTTATTTCACTTGGTATAGTGATCTCCTGAACTTATAGTTCATATATGAAAATATAATGTCGGTGGGGTACAAAAAAGTTATTTTGATAAAGGTCAAATAAAAATAAAAAAATTCTGTAAAATATAAAGTACGGCTTATGCCTTGGGGCATTAAGATTTTTCGCAAAAGTCCTGACATTATTATATGGAGATGTGTTCTCCGTTGGTGGATGTAATGAAGTTTTTTCAGTCTGACAATATATGAAAAACTTGAATACGTATAATAAGTGATCATCATTGTCTAGCTAGACAATAAATATCCTTGAAGGATTTAAAAGGTTTTAAAGCGATTCCATTGAATAGTACCCCAATGGTTGTTAGATCGCTTAACATAAAGATCAATTTTGATCTCATTAAAATGGTTAGAAAGTACCATGTCATAGTGCAATTGGTGCACTTATGTATTTGTCACGACCCATACCATCGTGATTGGCACCCACACTAACCCTCCGGTGGGAGAACCATTAATACTAATTAGCTGACCAAAGAACTACACAACTTAATAAAAAACTATTGCATTTAAAGATACGGAAGCGTGTTTAAATGTCTAAGAAAAGAAAAATAGGGAGTTTCCATAAACTCCAACAAAAGTCTAACCAAACAAATGCGGAAATACTACCTAGAACCTGAAAGTCAATGTACCAAAACATCTAAGGTTCAACCATAAGTCTAAACCAGAAGGGGTACAACCCCATACTTAAACATAAGAAATCTAAATTACTAGTCTAAGTCCGAAAGGTGGACATAAACTGAAAGAGAACTCATGGCAGCCCGGAAGAACTGGCTCACCCTTGAATTCGAAATGATCACTGATCTTCTAAGCGAGGTATGTCAATAGCCACCTGAAGATGCCTTGTATTCAACAAAGAAAGAGCAAGTGCAGTATCAGTACACAACCACAGTGTACTGGTAGGATCACGTGGCTATCCCACTAAGTGCAACATATATAAGCCAATACAACATAGTAATAACATGCATACTTTTGGTCCCCAATATACATGCAAGTGTACGTGGTCGCTCAAGTAATATAGATTCTTTAAAGAAACGAGTTATCGTTCCCAAGGGATTTATGATCGATTTATATCTAACACTCAATTCTACAAATAAAACAAAAGTAACTTTTTCAAGAGTTGATGATGGTTGTTTACTACTACTACGAATTATGCAATAACTAAAATTAACTAATTGTGAACGACTTTAAGATGATGTTTCAAGCAAGTAAACGACAATTCCAGGGTTGCAACATGCATTGAATCTCATGTATCATATTATTGGCTCAGAACTAATTTTAGTTGTCAAGTTACTGGTTTACAGAGTTAATTGTATGAGTTGAATTACACACCTCTAGTCGCCTACTCCAGTTAGTTGTCTAACTACATCGTTGAGCGGGGATAAACAGACTAACTGGTGAGCATTTATATTTCATCCTGTTTCGTAACCAAGCGAGTTGTTCGTCCGGACGTCACTCTTGAACACAAATCACCTCAACTTAATGGGTTGATCAAGCTCTCTATATTCTCTGGTCTATCTAATCCATCCACTCTCGATTTTAAGATTAGACAATAGATTTATCTAATGGTGCGCAAGCATAAAATACTAAAACAAGAATATAAAAGTAACTTATAATGACAACTAATAATTAATTCATAAACCTTAAATATTCAACATTCGATTCATAGCTATAACCCCAAAACTAGGGCGCTTAGCCACTCATGCTATTAGAAAACCACAAAATACAATTGTTCATGTGATTTTCAGAAAATAGAAGAGTTAGAAGATCAAAACCTATTACAAAATATGAATCTTGCTCTTGCACACCAAAATAATGTCGACCCCTAACAATGTAGCCCTAGGGGTCTATTTATAGATATTAGGAAAATTAGAACCAAATTCTAATTCACCTAGGAGTCCTATTTAATCATGTGTTTGCTGGAAAAGTTGGAATATGGCTGGGTATTGCGCCTTCCATCGCCCCTGGAACATGCGCCAGTCATTTCACTGTTGGCGCACCGCGCCTGGCAGTGCGCCAGATAGGCGCCTCTTGTTTCCACCTTGGCGTGTTGTGCCTCTCAGTGCACCTGAGAAGCGTCCCAGTTGTTCATGTCTTGGTGCGACACCTCTCTCACAACGCCTGAGAAGTGTCCCAGTCATTCCACCAGTGGCGCGTCGCACCGACCAGTGTGCCAGCCACTGGTGGTTTTTGCCTTGGTCATTTTCTCGCGTGTCTTTGCTCCTTCTTTCTTCGTCTCAACTCCAATCTCCTCAAAGGTTCGTGAAATGACTAATCATGTGTTTTAGTGCACAATCATCACAAGTTACATAAAATCAAGCTAATAACTAAAGATCATTCTTTAATTCAATCAAAACATGGGCAATTATCGACTACTTAGGCATATAAATACGCCTAAGATCACTACCCCACACTTAAACTTTTGTTTGTCCTCAAACAATCTTTAGACTATCAACTCTTTTTCATCTCCCTTGGACTTATCAACCCACCTTAAAATTAACCAAACATTTTTAATCATGATCTTATAGTTCACAATGGATGCAACATTTCATCATATATACACCAAGTTACAACACATATGCTCAAAGAATGACTATTTTATCATTTTTCCGAGCTAAAGCAAACTCATATGACACACCAATTAGATAATCCGAACACATGCCATGAATGCCCTTACTCATTTGTGTTTAGTATAACCTTTCACTCAAGCAATCATTAACAACAAGGCTATTTTTCTAACAATCAACTCACTCTCACAAATGAAGTTCTTACTTCTCTCAACATGCCATAAGCTTGCCCATATTATATTCTCACTTTCGCATTATATTTCTCAAGGGATCAAGAGGACTTCTATTTGGTTGTAATGTCGGCTTAAGGTAAGGGAGGGAATATATTTAGGAATCATTTTAGTGACTACACCTCCCTAATGCACATGTAATTATTTTGCCAACAAACCTCCTACTTAGCTTTTGTTTCCTCCTAGTACACACTTCATGAATATTTATCCCTTTTTGTTGTTCCATCTTATCCCTTTATTCTCTTTTTTTTAAAATGCCTTTACACTAGCCACCCTCACTCTAGATTTTAAGGTCCGACTGAGGTACACAATATCCTTGATAGGACCAGGGCCAATGTTTAAAACTTATATCTGAAATAGCCACCCTCAATTGAGTTAAGGTGCACATTACCACTAAGGACCAGGGCAAAAACAATTTTTTTACTTATTCTTTTCTTTTCGACACAATTTAGCATTTCACCCTTTCTTATGTTAACCAACTTTTTCGACCCTTCTTCTTGACATAGTGCATTAAGGATTTCATTGGGATAAAAAAGACTTTGGTATCAAACAAACGGGTTTCGGCTTATCATGTGGCTCGTCAACAAACAAGGCTAAAGGCTCAATGCGGCTTCACTAGGGGTAATTTCAATGATAGGCATACAAGTATAGTTAAGAATTGGATTTTTTAAAGAAACGCCTCAATCATAATCCCTAAGTCATACAAGCTACTAATTCAACACACAAGGCAAGTTCTAGATACCAATTGAAGCAAGAACCAAACAACAACTCACCACACATGACATCATGACACATATAAAGACATATCAACTAGCATGCTCATACAACTTGCATTACGGTCTTACTACACAATTAAGCCCAAATATTTTTTTATTTACTCAGTCAAAACTAAGAACACATGTTTGTTTCAAGGTTAACTTTCTTTTGCATTTTTCCAATTATGACTACCCATGACGTCTGGCTAACTTTTTCGGACATAGTTTCAAAAGACCAAGGTTGGTTTTTTAATCTTACTCCTCTATGTGACTAATTTTCCCTTAAGATGTTCTTCATCCATCCATCATCGGGAACCGTCACTCCTACGATGACTTTAAGACTCAATAAAGCAGTAAAACTAGTCCTAGTCGGTTCAAAGGGACTATCCTCAGTAAAAGTATCGAAAACAAACGCTGAGGAACCCAAAAAAAAATTTAAGCATAAACTAAAAACTAACTAGATTCGATAAAGCAATAAACAACTATTTACAACAAAGACATATTACCCACCCCACACTTTAAAAATAAGCACTGTCCTCAGTGCACAGTTAAAACAAAGTATAGAGATAGGAATACTCCCCCGGGCCTCTAGGCCTCATGGTCACCACAACCAGCATAAAAAACCATCAAGGCATTCACCCCATCATCATCTATAGCATCATCCTCATCATTTCAGTAGACTTCTCATCAGCAGTGGTCTCATCATCATCCAGAGGCTCTAGAAATGTGGGACCAATCCTACATAGAAAGGTTGCACTCTCGGTTAAGGGGTAGCGATCCGCCAGGTTTTCCATCTCCTCATCAGTTACCGAGCATCCGTCTATCCGCAGCTGCATCTCCTCCATACCTAACATCCTTACCATGACGCTATCATCTCAGGCTTGCCGCTCCTGGGCTGATAAGACAGGTCCATGGGATGTGTCTAGTGCCTTTGTCTGAGTCACATCAACTAACTTACTAGTCAAATCTGGATGGAAAGCAACAGTTAGGTCCACCGCCTCCTCTTCAATTCCCTCAGCCCTCAGAAGATGGGTGATCAGCCCCCCGTACCAAAATCTCCACCTGAAATTGTTTCTAAACTTCATCATATTTTGTCTCAGAATTGCCCCAACATTAATGGGCATCCCCTCCATCAACATATAAACCAGAACAACTCTATCTCACGTCACATCTATAAGATGTTTAGCAGGAAACAACACACTACAAATTATTTTCAGCCATACCTTAGCTACATGATTAAAATTGGCGTAATTGAGGGTAGAATGCCTCTCAGTATCCTTGCTCCTATCCCACCGAGCAGTTGAATCAACCCCACATAATGTATGTCGGATATCCCTATAAGGAGGTTTATCCTTCATCCTATTGAAATCATCAGCGTCACAATTTAGGGTCCCTAAAAACTCATTCAGTATTCTCGTAGTAAATTTCACATCCCTACCCCTAACTGGCACAGACTTATTAAATCGGGTCTCAACAATCCAATTTGCATAAAACTTCCTAACCAACGTCACATTACAGTCCCCCGGGTTTTCAAATATAAACTTCAATCCCAAATCAATCACGGTATTCTATATCCCTAAAAATTATGATTGTAATCGTACCTCGTTGACATACTCGTCTCCCATATATTTGGCTTCTTTTTTTCATTCAAACCACACCCAGCCATATCGTTCCACAACTTTTTTCCCAAACTTTTGCACTGGTTCCCGGCCAATTGAGGACCCGGAAGCGTCGCCCTTCCAACTCTGCTTCAAATCCGCAACATTTTTAGCTTTTGGTGCCATTACTACCTGAGAAGAAGAAAAAATGAAACAAAAGAAAATTTTAAAAATAAAGGGGGGAGGTCGGGTGGCAGTATGGTAGGGAGGGAGGAAGATAAACGAGTGTTGTTTGGTTTTCTTATAGTTGTAGAAAGAGAAGGATGGAGTGAGATGGTAGAGGTTTGGGTTTTTTATAGGTGGAAGGAGGGGAAGAGCAAAGGGTGGTGTTTTAATGGAGGAAGTTAGAAGGTGAAGTGAGGAGAATAGTTGGTTTGGGGGAAAGTAAAGGTTGAGGAGGGATTTTAATAGAGGATTTAGGGAGAGGAAGAGATGAAGAAGAAGAGGAGTTGAGAGGATTTTGTAGGGGTGGGTCGGTTGGGGTTTAGGAAAATAGTGGAAGAATATAGGATTTAGGGATTTTAAGGGGTTGGGTTGGTTTTGGGTCAATTTTTGACGCATTTTTAAAAAAGAACTGGGCAGTGAGGCGTTGGGAGAGGCGGCGCGCCTCTATCGCGCCTAAAGAGGCACTCAGAAGTTATGGGCCAGGCGCGGTGTGCCAGCCAGTGCTCCTGGCTCCAAATATATACATATTTTTATTTTGTTTTCATTTTTTACTATTACAAACTAAGTTACAAATAATAAAAAATTCTATCTAGCTAAAACTAATAAATGAAAATACTTTCTAGCTTCTAAAAATTTTAAACTATGCTAAACAAAAATTGCAAAATTTAAAAGCAACTAGTGATGGGTTGCCTCCCGTGGAGCCCTTGATTTAACGTCGCTACACGACTCAACTTGGATCATTCATCATTTAACTCAAGAGCCTCCCGATCACGATCTGAATCTACACCAAAGTAGTGTTTCGCCCTTTGCCCATTTACCAAGAACGTAGGGCCAGTATCACCTTTAAGTTCAACTGCCCCATGTTGTGTCATTCTTACCACTTCGAATGGACCACTCCATTTAGACCTTAGTTTTCTGGGGAATAACCTCAATCTAGAGTTCAAGAGTAGTACCTTTTCTCCCGAGGTGAAAGTACGAGTAATTATGTGTTTGTCATGCCACTTTTTCATCTTTTCTTTGTAAATCTTGGCATTCTCATGCGTGTGGAGCCTAAACTCCTCAAGTTCATGCAATTGATTCACTCTCTTTCTACCAGCTAGCTCGGAGTCCAAATTTAACTTCTTAATCGCCCAATATGTTTGGTGTTCTAATTTCGCCGGAAGGTAACATGCTTTACCGAATAATATGTGATAGGGAGAAGTCCCTATGGGTGTCTTATAAGCAGTCTTATATGCCCACAATACATCATCTAACTTTTCCGACCAATCCTTCCTCTGCGCATTCACCATTTTCTGAAAAAAATTCTTTACCTCTCTATTCAAAACTTCCACTTGACCACTCGTTTGAGGATGGTAATCTGTAGCAACCTTATGACAAAAACCATACTTAGCAAGAAGATATTTTACTAGATGGTTAATGAAATGCTTACCTCCATCACTTATGATTGCCCTTAGAGTGCCAAAGCGAGTGAAAATATACTTACACCCTTGAACCATTCGAAGGAAGAGCAACAACCTCAACTCATTTACTCACATAATCCACAGCCACAAGGATTATTGGTTTCCATTCGATGGCGGGAAGGGATCCATAAAGTCAATACCCCACACATAAAAAAATTCCACCTCCAAAATGTTACTAAGTGGCATGTCATGTCTTCTTGAAATAGTACCCAACCTTTGGCATTTATCACAACCCTTCACAAAAGAAATATAATCTTTAAGTAACTAGGGACAAAAGAAACCAGATTGTAGTACCTTATGCGTTGTGCACTCTCCTCCATGGTGACCTCCATATGGGCTAGCATGACAACTTTCAATCACTTTTGTAACCTCATACTCCGGAATGCATCTTCTCACTACCCGATCCACACTTTGCTTGAACAAGAACGGTTCATACTAGATATAGAACTTAGCATTATGATTGAGATTTTTATTTTGTTGGGTGGTTGCACCCGGAGGGTAGTCTCCATTTACTATCAGATTCACATTGTTCGCATACCAAGGCACTTGAGAGATATCTAATGACATCAACTGTTCATCTGGAAACTCTTCCCGGATATTCTCACCTTCATTCACATGGGAAAAATCCTCCAACCTAGACAAACGGTCAGCTATTTGATTCTCAGTACCTTTCCTATCTTTAATCTCAAGGTAAAATTCTTGGAGAATCAATATCCACCGAATTAGCCTTGGTTTAGCACCCTTCTTATTGAATAGGTACCTAATAGTTGCATGGTCAGTAAAAACAATAACTTTAGTACCTACCAAATATGATGTGAACTTGTCGAAGGCGAACACTAGAGCTAGCATCTCCTTCTCAGTCACTGTGTAATTAGCTTATGTAGAGTCCAGGGTATTGATTGCATAATAGATCGAGTGGAACACCTTTCCTTTTCTTTGTCCCAACACTACACCCACTGCTACGTCGCTTGGATCACATATGAGTTCAAATGGTAATATTCAATCAGGAGCAATTAAGATGGGAGCCTCAATTAAGTTCCTCTTCAACATCTCAAAATCTTTCAAGCACATCTCATCAAAGTCAAACTTCACCTCCTTCTCCAAAATACTGCACATAGGTCATGCAATCTTGGAAAAATCCTTGATGAATCGCCGGTGAAAACCTGCATGACCAAGAAAACTACGCACCCCTTTTACATAAATGGGAAGGGGCAATTTCTTAATAACTTCTACCTTTGCATTATCAACCTCTAAACCCGACTTCGACACCTTGTGACCCAACACTATCCCCTCTCTAACCAAAAAATGACACTTTTCCCAATTTAGCACTAAGTTAGTGTCCTAACACCTAGCAAGTACTTTATCAATATTTTGGAGACATACCTCAAAAGACTTCCCAAAGATGGAGAAATCATCCATGAACACCTCTACAAAGTCTTCCACCATATCATGAAAAATGGCCATCATACACCTCTGAAAAGTCGCCGGTGCATTGCAAAGTCTGAATGGCATGCGTTTGAAAGCATAGGTACCATAAGGACAGGTGAACGTGGTCTTTTCCTGATCTTTGGGTGCAATTAAGATCTGGTTGTATTCGGAATATCCATCTAGGATACAATAGTACTCCTACCCTTCTAGTCGGTCAAGCATTTGATCAATGAAAGGAATCAGGTAGTGATCTTTCCGGGTGGCATCATTTAGTTTCCGGTATCCATACAAATTCTCCAACTGGTCACTGTTCTAGTAGGAATCAACTCATTCTTTTTGTTCATTACCACAGTCATACCTCCCTTCTTGGGAACACACTGTACCGGACTTACTATCAGAAATTGGGTACACAATTTCAGAATCTGGCCACTTTATTACCTCCTTTCTCACCACTTCTTTCATCAAAGGATTTAGCCTACGTTGATGTTGTGCACTTGGTTTGTGAGCATCTTTCATGTAGATTCTGTGCATACATAACACCGGACTAATCCCATGAATATCAGCCATCTGCCATCCAATTGCTTTCTTTCTCTGCTTTAGGATCCTCAATGCCATATCAACCTGTATTTCAGACAACTCTGCAAAAGGTATAACAGGAAATGTTTCATTAGCACCCAAAATGCATACCTTAGGTGAGCAGGCAACATTTTTAACTCCAGCTTGGGAGCTTCTTCCATCGAAGGGTTTGGTGGAGGTCCTAACTCACAATCTAGAGTCTCCACAAGTGCCAGATTCAAACATGTTTCTATCTCTTGGGCCTTAGTATCTCCATCCACCTCATGACCCACTAACACTATTTCTAAGGGATCTTCGGGCACAACTAACTACGACTCTACTAGGTGGTCTACCACCGTAATAGTAGACAATTCTTCATAGCTAGAAGGCAATTTTAACGCGCGGTAGACATCAAACAATTCAACCTTATCATGTGCCCTCATAGTTAATTGTCCGGCTGCTACATCAATCAATGCCTTACCCGTGGCCAAGAATGGACATCCCAAAATGAATGGAACTTTAGAATCAGGTTCATAGTCTAAGACCACAAAATCCATCGGAAAAATCAAGGAACCTACTTGTACTAACACATCTTCTACCACCCCCTCTGGCCAAGCAATGGATCTATCAGCAAGTTGGAGAATAACAGTGGTTCGTTTAGGACTACCCAGCACAAGCTTTCTATACAATGATAAGGGCATAAGATTAATACTCGCCCCCAAATCACACAACCCCTGGGCATGAACACTTTGCCCAATTGTAATCTGCACAGTAAAACTACTTGGATCTTTCAAATTTTTGGGTAGTCTATTTTGGATTCTAGAGCTTCACTCCTCAGTAAGTGCCACAGTTTTGTACTCCATGATCCTCCTCTTGTTAGCCACTACTTCCTTCACATACTTAGCATACTTTGGGATACCCTGCAACATGTCAACCAAAGCTAGGTTAATGTGAACCTGTTTAAGGAGAGAGAGAAACTTACCGAAGCATTCATCCTCATTCTATTTTCTGAGCCATTGTGGAAACGGAGGGGGTAGTTTATTTTGAGGAACGAGAGTCTCAACATAGGAGCTTTTTGCTACCTCTTCCACTTTCTTTTCTTTAGTACCAACCTCAGTATCTCTCTTCTTTGGAGCTAGTTCCTCTAGTTGTAACCCACATTTAGTACTTACTGCATTCAGTTGCTTTGGGTTGGGTTCAGTATCATCGGGCAGCCCACGTTGGGGATGCAAGTTCAGAGAATTAGCTACTTGCACAACTTATTTCTCTAAACTCATTTGGGACATTTGGATGTTTCTGATGTTTTCATCCTCCTTATCTATCCTAGAATTTTTTTCCCTATTTCAGCCATGAGCTTTTGGAGTAGCTCCTCATTGGTCATCCCCCCTTTTGGTGCATTTGGATTTGCGCTTTGGTTAGGATTTTGGTATTGTTGCCCAACCCCTTGATAACGTTATTGGTTAGTCCCTTGCGCTTGGTTTTGGTTTCGACCCCATGAGAAGTTAAGATGGTTCTTCCAACTATAGTTGTAGGTATTACCATAATTTTGCTGACCTTCACCCTTTTGCGCATTGCATTACCCACATAATTTACGGAATCTGGGTTTACCTCACATAGTTTGGTTTCATGAGCTCCAGTACCACATACCCCACACCAATTTGCTGCCTGTTGTACAACATTTACTGGTGCATGGTTTAGGGCCATTTGTTTGAAATGCATAGTTGTATTATGTTGCATTGCATCTAGTTTGGCGTTTATGGCGGTAGCTTGATCTACATCTAAGATTCCCACGATATTTTGGGTTGTGATTCTAGGCATTTCCCCTCATACTCTAGGTTCCTTTCAGAGAGTCTATCGAGTAAGTCGAACAACTCCTCATGGGTTTTTGCTAGGGTTTGTCCACCTGCTGCCTATTAAGAAGTACACACGCATTATAATCTAAACCCTCAAAGAATGTGTGAGCAAGTACCTCATTAGTTTGCATGTGGTGCGGGTAGGCATTCAATATGTGTTTAAAACGATCTCATGCTTGGTACATATCTTCCCCCTAGTTTTGCTTAAAGCTTAATATCTCACTCCTCAACTGTGCGGTTTTCTTGGATGGGAAGAATCAACTCAAGAACTTCTTAGCTAGGTAATCCCAGGTGGTGATGGAGTTTGGTGGCTCAGAATCTAACCAGCGCCTTGCGGCTCCTAACAATGAATATGGGAACAACGTTAGCCTCACATAGTATTATGAGACTCCATTCGGGATGTAAGTATCACTAATATCTATGAAATTCCTTAAGTGGATTTGAGGATCCTCGTGAGGGAGACCAGTGAATTGTCCATTAGAATGGCTGAGTTGGATCAAATCTACCCCCCAATGGAGGTTTCCTAATACTAGATGCCACATTGGCTATGAGTGGGACTGCCACATCACAGACTGGTCTTGCAGGTATGATAGGGGGTAACCCTTGGTTATTCAGGTTTTCTCAGTTATTCACGTTGTCTTGGTTATTCTCCTCATTATCCTCCTGAAGACCTAACCCCAATTCTCTATGACGTCCTTGATTAGCCATTTTTCTGCTTTGGCGTAAAGCTCTTCGGGTTCGTTATCTGGTTCGACAAGTTCTCCTTTCTGAGCCAGACTTGAGAGTCAAATGCCTGCAATAAACAAGCTAAGATCAAGTAATTAACACCTGAATATTCTAATTGTAGACTTAAGAAGATCGAATATAAATCAATTTCTAGGTCCCCGACAGCGGCACCAAAAACTTGTTGGTCCCCAGTATACACGCAAGTGTACATGGTCGCTCAAGTAATATAGATTCTTTAAAGAAACGAGTTATCATGATCGATTTATATCTAACACTCAATTCTACAAATAAAACAAAAGTAACTTTTTCAAGAGTTGATGATGGTTGTTTACTACTACTACGAATTATGCAATAACTAAAGAGCAAACTACATAAATCCCACTAGTTTATGTCCTAATTAAGTTTTAATATTACTTTCTCTACCACATTTCATGCTTAGGATACATGAATTTGAATCCGTGAGATACATGTATCTGTCGAATTGACAATTAATTCTGAAAATTTAAATTGATCAATTCCCTTAATATAAGGCGAAAATCAAGGAGTGTATCTACGTTTAATTAATTTCATTTATTATTCTTTGAAATAATATATCTTTGTCATATAATTTGATTAATATCATTTTACAACTCTTACAATAATAAATTTATTAATTTGATGTATCTATTATCAATATATGTTGTATCCAACAAACTAAACACTTAGATACATGAGTAACATACAAGTACATTCATATGTATCATAGAAGTATCATGTATTAATTTTGTGTATTTATTATATGTGTCTAGTATTAATTTCATGTATCTATTTATATCATCTAATATTAATTTCATGTATCTATTTATATCATCTAATATTAATTTCATGTATCTATTTATATGATCTAATTTTAATTTCATGTATCTTTTATATGTATCCATTATTAATTTAACGTATCAAATATTATATTCAAAACATGTATATCGGATACATAGTAAGCATATACATATAATTATGTGTATCTAAATATGAAATGTAACTGAAACACATTAATTTAGAACCAAATCACGATGGTAGATTAGTATCTGTCTTATCATTAATCCCCCAAAAAAGTAAAAAAATTCAAAATTCTTCATTATTTTCTTAGCATCTAATATTTTTTCTCATAGATACATATAATCTTAACTTAGTTACACGAACTCTTAACTAGATACATGTACACCTCATATGTATCCAACATTATTGCACTTGATGTGTAATTAATTACTTATTTCTACGACCCAAATAAAAAATGACAACCAATAAATTCCCATTTTGTATAATTGACAGGTCGTGCTAATCGGGTTAGCAAATTTTGCAAAACCTCCCACTCTTCCGAGTGAGCAATTTTTTTGGTAATGGAAGAAGTCTAAAACTCTGAACTTTAACCTCTTCGACTTCCAAAAAATGGCGATTACCCTCTCAACTCTTTTATCTTCAACCCTATTTCTCCCGAAAATCATAAAATATCCTCAAACTTTTCTTTAAACGCTTGCCTCGTAATCAGATTACTGGTTTCCCCTTATCTGTAGCCAGAATTAATCTTCTCAAACTTGAATTGAAACACAAATACTCTGAGCTTTTTGGTAGTAATGGTGGATTTCAATTAAGTAGGAAAATTGGGTTTGAGAAACAACAAAATCAAAAAATGTAAAACCTAATTTGAAAAACTTTTTAAAATTGAGAATAATTGATATGTATAATATTGATTTGAACATGAAAACATGTATGGAGAGAATGAAGGAAGAAAGAGGGAGAAGATGAAGGAAGAAAAGGGCTAGTGGACGTAGAGCGGGGGAGAAACGACAGATATAGTAGAATTTTTTGAACTCTAATTAAGGAGTTTGAATTTAAGAAAATTATTTAATATCATAATCTAGTTAAATATTTTAAAATATATGATATAAATATTAACAGTGGTAGTATATGTAATTATTTTAAACTAACTAATTGTGAAGGACTTTAAGATGATGTTTCAAACAAGTAAAAGACAATTCCAGGGGTGCAGCATGCATTGAATCTCATGTATCATATTATTGTCTCAGAACTAATTTTAGTTGTCAAGTTACTGGTTTACAGGGTTAATTGTATGAGTCGGGTTACACACATCTAG
Source organism: Solanum piurae (assembly GCA_029582685.1). NCBI lineage: Eukaryota > Viridiplantae > Streptophyta > Magnoliopsida > Solanales > Solanaceae > Solanum > Solanum piurae. The sequence goes on along the minus strand of JAJOOO010009125.1, from coordinate 24,079 downwards.
TCACCAACTCTAGTTAGCTGTCTAACTACATCGTTGAGCGGGGATAAACAGACTAAGTAGAGAGCATTTATATTTCATCATGTTCCGTAACCAAGCGAGTTGTTAGTCCGGGCGTCACTCCTGAACACAAATCATCTCAACTTAATGGGTCGATCAAGCTCTCTATATTCTCTGGTCTATCTAATCCCTCCTCTCTCGATTTTAAGATTAGACAATAGATTTATCTTATGGTGCGCAAGCATAAAATACTAAAACAAGAATATAGAAGTAACTTATAATGACAACCAAGAATTAATTAATAAACCTTAAATATTCAACATTCGATTCGTAGCTACAGCCCCAGAACTAGGGCATTTAGCCACTCATGCTATTAGAAAACCACAAAATATAATTGTTCATGCCATTTCCCAAAAATAGAAGAGTTAGAAGATCAAAACCTATTACAAAATATGAATCTTGCTCTTGCACACCAAAATAATGTCAACCCCTAACAATGTAGTCCTAGGGGTCAATTTATAGATATTAGGAAAATTGGAACCAAATTCTACTTCACCTAGGAGTCCTATTTAATCATGTTTTTGCTGGAAAAGTCAGAATATGGCTGGGGTGTCGCGCCTCTCATCACCCCTGGAATATGCCCCAGTCATGTCACTGTTGGCGCGCTGCGCCTGGCAGGCGCCTCTTGTTTCTACCTTGGCGTGTCGCGCCTCTCAGTGTGCCTGAGAAGCGTCCCATTTGTTCATGCCTTGACGCGGCGCCTCTCTCAGAGCGCCTGAGAAATGTCCCAGTCATTCCACCAGTGGCGCGCCGCGCCGACCAGTGCGCCAACCACTGGTGGTTTTTGCCTTGGTCATTTTCTCACGTGCCTTTTCTCCTTCTTTCTTCGTCTCAACTCCAATCTCCTCAAAGGTTACTGAAATGATTAATCATATGTTTTAGTGCACAATCATCATAAGTTACACAAAAATCAAGCTAATAGCTAAAGATCATTCTTTAATTCAATCAAAATATGGGCAATTATCGACTACTTAGGGATATAAATACGCCTAAGATCACACACACCAAATATATAAAATATCATCAAAATTTACGAGCAACGAACAGTTTCACAATTCACAAATATCACAGTTATATCAAGTCATTGGTCCTCTCATGGAACCTAAACCCAAACTGTTAGCATACCGGAACGTGGTACCCGATCCAATGATTATGTCGGAACGTGGCAACCGATCCCATAATTATGTCGGAACGTGGAAACTGATCCAAGTTAGTGTGTCAAAACGCAACACCCGATCCATTCAACAAGCCACAATCACAATCACAAAGTACATTATCATAATCATACAATCAAGTCATGATTCATGGCATTCATCATTCATCTATCCTCATTTACAATTAGTGTGATCAATAATGAAACATTCACATGCATACATGTATCATAATGAAGCAAGAACAAACATACATCACACAATCATAGAATCACAACCATCACCTACCTCGAAACAAGCTTGAATCCCCTAAGAAACTTGATTCTTCCCTTTTCGGATTCGTTCCGCTTGTTCTTGGTCTACAAACAATCAATATAACAGGGGAATCAATAAATAATAAATAATTACCTAAATTACAAACAATTTTGTCAACCCTAGATCATACCCATGATCCCCATACCTAGATTAGGGATTTTTCCACCATAATATTCAGATCAAAACACTTCCCCATCGATAATTACCCATTAGATTATGTTCTACGAATCAAAAAATGGATTCGGGGAGTGAAAATCTTACCTTTAGCCTCAAGAATGGTGGAAAACTGTTAAGAAAGGCCCTGGGTTCGTTCCTTAGCTCTCAGGTTCGAAAATTGCATAATAAAATGTTTTTGGGGTTTATTACCGACTTTAAGTGGCGTCTGTCCCGCCACAGCGATCTCACCTTTCTACAGCGACCCCACCCTAGCGGCAGAAAATACCGCTATAGCATCTTGCACTGAACAATGAGCAAAATTAATAATTCCAATACCCGCATTTCACAACACACCTTCAATCAACGACACTCAAAAACTACCCGCTCATGCTAAGATCAATTTCGAAAGTTCTACTCGCCCGAATTCAATTATGTAAAGTCGTACAGCTTCCTTAACGTCTTAGCTATCTACTCATGTGATCAAATTCCTAATTAGATCACCCAATTTCTACCAGATTTCCCTAGACCTCACAGATTCTGATTTCATCCAAATCTGGACTAGGTTGGGAAATCTCAAGTTACTACGAAAAAGTTTTCCGGCAAAAAACTTTTCCCCGTTGGCTTTTCTATAACGACAGAACCCGGTCATTAAGTATCCTACAATTATTATTCATGATATAATAATTTTATTAATGTGCATGAAAAATATAACATCACTCTTATCAGTGAAAATATTAGAGTGAATCAAATACTGACATAATTTATTTATTCTAACCAACCAAGTGAAAGTTTATTGATTATGAAATTGCAGGTTATCATTTGATTTATATGAAGTTACATCTGAAGAAAGATATTTATTTCATGAGGGAATATGTTGTCATATCATGTTATTCTACAAGACAATCAAATTTATTATCGCAAAAGTCTTTGTCACTTGGTTATTGCTAGAAACAAGTTGAATGAGCAATTTATCTACACCGACAAGGTCACAAATCAAGTGATATTCAATGATGTATTTGTTGAACTCAACATATTCAACGAACAAGAAAATGATATATCAGGATAAGCTCAAGGATACAACGTCTTCATGAATGCGATTTAGCTACAAAGACACAATCAATATCAATATTTGGAAAGTCAAGTATAAGATTGTGAGACACCATTTACAAGGGCTATGTGATATTTTAATCAAGGGGAGTAAATACGTGTTGCACGCTTTTTCCCTTAACCAAGGTTTTGTCCCATTGGGTTTTCCTGGTAAGGTTTTTAATGAGGCAACTCTCAATGCGTATTACTAGATATGTGTACTCTTTTTTCCTTCACTAGGACTTTGTCCCACATGGTTTTTCCTAGTAAGGTTTTAACGAGGCACATTATCTATAGATGAAATCCAATGAGTAATAAATACATTATATTATGGATGCCCATCATACAGTTTTATGAATAAGCTTGGAATCAAGAAGACAATTTACAATAAGCAACTTACGAGCAGCTCCACAAGCAGATTCCTATAATCAGCTTACACAAACATGTTCTTAAAGCAACTTACAAGTAGCTCTTCAAGTAGGTTCATTCAATCAACTTACAAGTAGCTTCCTTCAAGCAGTTTGTAATGAGGCAACAAATTAAACAAAGTGTATTACTTGCATTTTTTTACTTTCACATGGACATCCAAGGGAGAGTGTTATAAAATGAGTGAAATAGTTTATGTCCATGGATCCCATTCTATTGTTCAAAGATAACCTCTCCAAGTAATATGTTACTCTTTCAAGCCTATAAAAGGCACTGCCAATTGAGAAGTGGATGAACACACATTAATTACTACTTTACTTTTTCCCTTTCTCTCTATTTTGTTACTCTCCCTCTCTTCTTAATACTTTTGTTTTGTTTTCTTCTTCCTCTTTCTATATTTTTCATTTGATTTAATATTCTGTTTTTATTTTATAACATATTGCAATTTATTTATATTTATATTATAGCTATCAAATAATCAAATTACAAGTTACAACTTACAACAATATTTTTGGGGCAAAAGGGTCTGGTGGACCCTCCCACTTGTATGAGTTTGCATTCTAAACCCTTTTACTTAATCATTTGTCAACTGAACACTTGAACTCCTAGAAACACTACATTTTAAATACGTTTTTTGACTTCTCATCCTATGTGGTAGACACAACCAAGGGGCGTGTGATACACACACTTGAGGAGCGTGAGATCTGGTTAAAATGGTCTAATAGCCACAATAGGATTTTATAAAGCCATCTTCTTCCCCATTTGCATTTAACACCATTATTAGACAAATTTGAACTTTTTCTTGCCTCTTTTTTTATATTCTTTCTCCAAATTTCTTCTCCTTTTTTTTCATTGTTATACTCCTCTTTTATTTTTATGCATTTCCAGTTAATTCTTTGCTTCATTTTTGTGCTTGCTCCTATTGTAGTTTTCTACATCATCATGAAAGTTGCTTTTGTTAGAATCCTATAATCTAATATAAATCATAAAACATGTAATTGAAAGCATAACAGACAAAATCCCCAAAAAAATCAACAAAATCAGTATAAATTGACTAAAAACCTAAAAATTAAACAAAGACATAAATAGAAGATGAAATTTAGACTAAACAACATACAAATACGAAAAAAAGTTACAAAATTTACATAGATAAATAGAAAATCGAACAAGACCAACAAAAATACTCAAATACATCTGTGGAAATGAAAAAAAAATGAGAAAGAAAAAATGTGGGTATATATAGCCACACACAGATACTGGTCTAGGACGACGTTGACACACTATCCACTCAAGCGGTGAACCTCTCTTCTTCAACTTGGATGAAAATAGAGACGGATTGCCTTGATTGAGCCATGATTTTTGCTTCTGGTGTTTTTTCTTCAATGAAAATAGTAGAAGAGGTTGAAAACAAAAGAAAAAGTGTAAGGAAGATGAGAGAGAAATGCAATGAGATTGTGGGGGAAAGTGGTGGGTTTGGTGGCAAAAGGCAAATAAAAACCAGAAATATATTAATTAAATATAATAAAGAATTCAAGATGACATGAAGTGGTATATATATACACGTGTTATTTTATAATTATTTTTAAAATTACGTGTCAGGCGTTTGTGGTACACGCACAACTAAAGGGTAAACAAAGTGTTAAAAATGTTGAGTTTAGATGGATTTAGGGGTCCATATGACAAAGATGTAAGTAGAAGGGTTCACAATACAAACTCATACAAGTACAAGGGTCCACCAGACCCTTTTGCCTATTTTTGGAGAAAGCTTCAAGTGTCAAGTATTGTTTATAACCATCTGCTATTACACAGATGTTTGGTACATTAGTTTCATATCTTAATTTATTAAATTTCCCGCAATTAGATTTTGTGTTATTATTATTTTTATATTACATTTCACATTTTATTAAGATATAAATTCTAGTAAAAATATTTAGTAAGGAAAAAGCAACAAACGTTATATCTAAAATGTTTACTTCTAATAAAAAAAAGTAGTAAAGAAAAGAAAATAAAGGTAAATGTGGGGGTTCTTCTTCTAAATCAATGCCTAGAATTACAATTAATACGAATGATTCTACGTATGTTGATGATACTACTTTCATTCCTGATTTAAATATAGATACAAATACTCAAATTGATTATGAAATTTTAGAACGACGTTATTGTAATACTAATTTTGATCAAGATTTAAATGAAGATATAGTAGTTGATTTAGAAGAAGATGTAGTAGTTAATACGAGGGGGATGACTAGAATCAAGTGTACCTCCTACCAGGGGGAAAGGTGAAGTATCAACGCCCTAAAACTTCTGTTGTGTGACAATTTATGACTTTAGATCCTATAAACTCTAATATTAGTTGTAATAAGTGGAAACAAACATTTATGCAGAGAGTAGGTGGATGTATTGTTAGGACGGGGGTTTAAATAGACATTTGCTATCTTGTAGATCGATCGAATATAAGGTGGTTAAAGCTTTAACCGATAAAAAAATAAAAAATCTTGATGTTGATGTTGATATTAATGTTGAATCGGTAGAGGGTTCTAACATGGTTCAGGGAACATTAGATATTTCTAACTCCGGTAGTCTAATTACACACGTAAATATAATAAAGAAAGAGATCACAAAAATGTATCTAAGATAGTTCTTGTTTGTGGTTTGCTTTTTAGTTTTCCTTCACATCCTGGTTTTATTGAATATATTCAACAAACTTATAATCCTTCTTTTAAAGATATTTCAAGAAATACATTTAAAAATAATGTTTTTGATTTTCAAGGTAAAAATTGTCAATATCTTTGTTGCTTATTTAACATATTAGATTGTAGAGTATCTATAACTTCTGGCATGGGTCATATTGTTAATGGTAATGATTATTTAATTGTTACATCACATTGAATTGATCATAACTGGAATTCGCAAAAAAAATAATCTTAAGTTATAAACAATGTGTAGAGAAAAAACTAGTGCTTATATAGCATCAAGTGTTTTAAATATCTTAGAATTTTATATGCTTTGTGATAAAGTGAAGAGTATCGCATTAGACAATGCTTCTAATAATACCAAGGATGTTAGTATGTTAAATACTAGACTATGTCCAATTTACAATAACTCTTTCCATGTTAGATGTACTGCACATATATTTAATTTAGTTGTACAAGTGTAATGACCCGCTTTGTCATTTTTAGAAATTTTCATAAAACTATTATTTTATCCCTCCCGATATTGGTCTCGAGTTATTTTTTGAATGAGTTTTGAATTTGGTTACGAATTTTGAGTTAAAAGTTATGAATTTTGAGATTTTTGGAATTTGAAAGGCTAAAGTTGTTAAAAGTGGGTTTCGGTGTCTTTTGGAGCTTTTAGTGTCTGAATGAAATTTTATCGATTCCTTTAGACGTGGAATGTAGAAATTGGTCTAAGAGAGTTATAGGTTTCATATTAAGAATCTTTTAAGGATTTGAGGTCCTAAGTTGGAAATTATTAAGATTTTTGCCTTTGGATTGACTTTGGTCAGCATTTGGGGTTCAGATGTTCTGATCAAAATTCTGAAAGTTTCGTTGGATTTGAGGGATAATTTTACGCCTAGGTGAGGTATTGGTTAAATTTTATAGGTCCATTTGGCCTTTTTAGGTGTTATATTCATTTCTTGTGACTTTCACGAGTTTCAAATAAGGAAGACCTCAGATTAGTATTTCTACAGTTCCATTGACTTTGAAACGTTAAGTTCGGTCAATTTGCATATATGGTTTGTGTGTATGGGGTTTCAAAACAAAATTATGGTAAATTTTCCTAGGAACCAAATTATGGTAAGTTTCTATAGGAATCAAGTTATGGAAAATTCCATTGGAATCACGTTATGGAAAATTCCATTGAAATCAAATATAGAAAGTTTTGAAAGAATTCATACAAAAATATATTTCACGAATACTTCAAGCCTTGTTTTTAAAGGTTCAACAAGTTGGACACCGCAACAAGCCTCGAATCAGGAGGCATTTGTAGACAGTGAAATTTTATTGATAAATCCATAATAAATTTTGGATTAGTCCATAAATTCATGATATATTGACCAAGTCAAATTACTGGTTAATAAAGTTGGATTAATATTTAAGGCAAAATATATGACTTAAATAAAGACCAAATTACATTTGGGTCAGTCCATTAAGTTGACAAGACGAGCCCAACTCATGTTTTTCAAGCCCAAGGGCCAAAATTGCTTGGACGAAAATACCCCTAAAACCTTAGCTCAAGCCTATATAAAGAGGTCTTCATAAGACCAAAAGGGAAAAAAAGACAGAGAAATACATAGAGAATCCTTGCTCTCCAGTGGTGATCTGCAAGTCTTCCGCATACAAAGAAGTCTTCGCTCCAAGTGTTAAGCCGCAAGTATTCCATCAAATCAAGAACATCCATGAAGAGAAGAATCAGGGGATTACATATCTTTTATTAAAGATTTTATAAATATTGTAACCTTCGCATAAATTCAAATACAAATATTGTTATTTGCTTGCTATTTTTCTTTCATGTTTGCTGTATTTCATGGACGAAACTTTAAACGCTTACAAATTGTCACGCCCAGTATTTGTATGTATTACATACCTGTTATTAAAGATTTTATAAATATTGTAACCTTCGCATAAAATCAAATACTTTAGCTGTAGAAATCCAACAAATTAGTGTGAGAAAACCCATTTCTTCAAGCCCTAACTTGATCTTCTGCTTCTTCTTCTTCTATGGAGTTTTAGAGAGAGGATTTTTGGAAAGGGTTAAGTTGGTTATGATTTGGGTTTTGGAGTTATGAGGTATATGAGGTGGCTAAAGGCTTAAAAAGTACTTATATAAGTCTAATAAAACAATATTAAACGACTTCACCTACGGACCATAGGTCCCAGGCGTAGGTCATGCCTGCAATTCTGCCTGGGACCTATGGTCTGTAGGTGAGCTTACTGGTTGTTCTGCAGGTCCGTAGGTCATGACCTGCAGCATGAATTTTAGGTCTTGACCCACGACTCCCACCTACGGAGCGTGGGTCCACCTACTGACCGTAGGTTCCATCCGTAGGTGACCCTTTTTGGGCAGCCTTGGGCAGTCTTGTTGAGTCTTGGGGTTTAGGCTTTAGGGTCCTCCTCAAGGACCCTTGGTTGGTCCTTGGGGGGTCGTACCTTGACGTTTAACCCCTAAGCCCCTCATCCTAAGTTCGGGAAACCATTTTACACTTCTAAACCACACATCAAACTCAAAATCTCTCACGTAAGGCTCTAGTTTCACCTGCTAGTTTTCCGGGTGTTACAGCAGCAACATCAGTAGTAGTGGGAGGGGGTGCAACAGTAGAAGTAGGAGTAGCAGATGTAGAAGGACCAGAGGTACCTGTAGGCTCACCAGCTAGAGAGGGCAGTATTGCCACGGTCGGTAGCATATCAACTTCAACTACTGGGGATGTATCCACCGGTACAGCCCTTCTCTTGTCGGCCTCATCCCTCAAGTACTCAGTCTCAATCCATCGGATGTCAGTAGAAGAGGTGGTTGTCACTTCCTCATCCGTCTTCTCATTCTTAGGGACACGGACCCACCAGCACAACTCGATGATCAATACGGGGAAGGGAAGGGAGGTCTGACTCTGCTTGGCCCTCATGTACATGTCTTGCTCAATAAGCATCCCTAAGTTCAGTCTCTATTGATCTATAATAGAACCTAGACACGCAACCTTTGTATGTCGGAGGATCAACTAATTTTGTGAAGGCATAATGGTGATGCTAATGAACCCAAACCAGTATATGGCAGCCACGTTCACGTCCTTCTTCTCAATCGGTGCACCGGCCTCGATCCACCTCGGTGTCACATTAGAAATTAGGGTGCCAACCAACCATTTAGATCATTTAGGGTCTTTTTCTTAATGAGATCAATGTATTCATGCATGAAGTATAATGAACATTCAAGCACCTCATTAATATCTGAGCTGCTACACTTCACCTTCCGGCTTGAACCATCACATAATCTACCAGTTTAAACATGTTGTACTTCTTTTTACCTTTTGGAACCATCTCCCCATAAGCAGAGTAGAACTTCCGGACCCAAGTAGGGATGTAAGAGCCTCGGGGTTTTGTGAAAATTTCAACTCTGTGGAAATTCAAGGTGCTCCACACTTCGGGGTACCGGTCTACCACGCCATCTGTAGATAACCATTTTTCCTCTAAAATGGTCCTCGAACCCTCGGCCTTTAGTCTGTTGAGTGACCGGGGTGGAGGTGCCTGCACTACTAACTGATCTGGAGGTGGAGGAGGAGAAGGCATAGAAGGCACCGGGATCCTAGACGGATCATTCATTGCCTTGGAGCTTAGCTCTGCTCTACTAGCATGTAGGAGTTGGTCATTTTTCGGCTCAGAGATGGATGCCGGAGAACTTTCCACAGAATGACCCTCACTTCTGAAGGGAGTGAGGTATGTGGAGTAAATACCCTCACTGTCGGAGCTCACCTCCGTAGGTGTCAACTCAACGGACTTCTTGCCCTTTCCCTTTCCCTCTTTTGGAAGATGTTTGGAAATCGGGGCCCGGGAGGCTGCAGCCTCCTCATTAATCACTATCCCTCTTACCCTTTTTCGGGGAGGTTGATTCCTTCCTGCGACTTTAGGTCTAACCATTTCTGCAAAACAACAACACACACATTAGATGCAATTCAAGAAAAAATATCACATTTTGAAAACTGCACAGATGACTCGCCGAACCGGCCGGTGAGTCACCGAACACATTCGGCAAGCCAAGTCGGACTCGCCGAAAGTTCCAGAATAAAATCATTCAAAATTAAGCATAGGTCGGCGATGTCCAGGGATATTCGGCAGATCGCCGACACCATTCGGTGAACTAGAAGTAGCTCACCAAAAGTTACATAATATTTTCAAGAATTTGGGGCACAGAAGGGCGATCATAAGGACTTTTAGCGAGTCACCGAGTGAACGCGAGCTCAGGCATATCGCCAAATAGTCCAACCTGCCAGTTTTTCACCCCGACCTTGAAAATCTAGCCTGCAGCCTACAAAAATCAAATTAAACTATTATTCTATACAATTAGGCTTAGACCCATACTACCCATACCCACAGGGTACTCAAACTTCCCCCGATTTGGCCAAAATTGGCAAATCGACATCTTTTGCCCTTAAGAATGACGTCACCCGCTCAATCATTGGGCAAAATCTGATGATCAATACAATTTGGTGTTACTCAGACTTCACCCACACTAGACCCAACACAAAATCCACACGACCCATAAAATTTATCATGCTAAACACATGATTTTATGGTTTAAGGCTCATTAATAACAATTTGAACTAATTACGGGCAGACATTAGCAACAACACAATCAACAATTATCATTTAGATAATGAGAATAACTACATAACGATCATACCATCGATTTCATCAGAATTTAAAGACAGGGTTCGGAAAACAAACCTTTAGTTCAGAGAGTATTTGTAATGCTAGGCTAGCAACGAATCCAACAATCTACCACGAGTAAACGATCCCACACAAAAGCAAGTAACTAGTGCAAAAGTAAAAAGATATGCGGTTATGAAAGTTTGGAAGTCGAAAAGTATGAAATGAGGGAGAATTTTGAATTTAAAAACAGTCTGGCCTTTTTTACTCTTCAGTTCATGCACCATTTGGCGATCACGACTTACGTCGCCGACCCACTCGATGATGCACCGAATGGTACTTTAGTCTGCCCAGTTTTACAGAACCTCCAGTAAAATGGAAGGTTCAAACGACGGTCCAAGTCAGGCTCGCCGACCTGTTTGGCGAGTCGCCGACTGGACTGTTGGCTCGTCTACTGCTCATTTTCCCACAATTTCAAATTTTCAACCTGCACAATCAACACCCATTATTCACAAGAAATATCAAAAGCATCAAAAACATGGATTGCTTCCTAAGAAGCGCCTTATTTTACGTCATGGAACGATGAAGATACCCATTCAAGGTTCATTCTTAGGATTGGCCAATGTGTCACTCGGCAACCCTCATTTTGGCCTTGGATTCAAATAAGTTGAGATTTGACCCATTTGTGTCTCCAACTATTTAATGGACACCGAGTGAGATGTCATCGTCTGATTGAGAGTTGAGAAATCGTCTTTCATTTCCTTCAAAACTTTGTCTGACCCTTCCACTTTGTTGCGAATGTGGAGAGCATATCTTCAGTGCGAAAACTTTCTGGGTCAACCATTTGTTCTTTTAACTTTTGACGCTCATGGGGAGGTACATATCTCTCCTTGTCCCCATCTCTCTCCTTCTAATTCGCTCCATGATCACTCCATTCCCTATCACGGTCTCTCCAACCGTCATCACGTTCTCTCCAACCGTCATCACATTCTCTATTCCAATCTTGATTCCCACCCGGCCTTGGATAGTTAGGATGGAAACCACCACCTTGATTTGCATGGAAACTCACTTCTTCATTATATAGAGCCTCAAAGTGTACATCATCTAGGTTCACCCCACTAACACCAACAACATTCACGGCTCTAGTACCACTACCCATTACACTCTTTGATAAAAGATCCAATTGGGTCATTATCTTAGCCATGTTTTGATCTCATTCTTTGTCCTTTTCAATTTGTTCCTTGGTCATACTAAAGGTTAAATGAGACACTTGATCCTCTCTTGTATACCAAGCATGATAGATTCTGGTCATGCCATCAAGCAAAGTAGATGTGACCTCAAAGGGATGCTACATGATACCTCCTTGAACAAGTTGATCAGCCACACCTTTGTTCACCGAGTCTAGACTCCGATAGAAATGATGTAGCAAGACGTTGTTTGGGAGTCCATGAGTCGGACATTGGAGTATCAATTTTTTGGAACCGTAGCCAAGTCTCGTGGATTGGCTCACCATCCAAGCATTTGAAACCTTGGATATTATCTCTCAATGACATCATCCTCGAACGAGGAAACAACCTTATGTAGAACGCTTCAGTAAATTCATCCCAAGTGGTAATGAAGTCCCTAGGTAGGTCGGCTAACCACTTGGTAGCCTCTCCCATCAAAGAAAAAGGGAATAATCAGAGTCGAGCTGACTCTTGGGATATGTTCTTGAACGAGAAGGGACCACAAACGTCCACAAAATTCTGAATATGGTCATGGGGATACTCATGAGCCAAGCCTCCAGATAACCATTTCATTTGCAAGAGTTGTAGCATCGTGCTTATCACGTGGAACACCGCATTTCCCTCGACCTGAGTCAACCGGATAGCACCTACACCACCCAAATGTACCACATTCTCCGTTACTTCATTCACATTGTTCATGTTACCGAGGTTGTCATTTTGGCCCAGCTGACTGGCGTTGGTTCCATTGACACTCATCTAGTCACCTGCTCAAACACAACAAACAACACACAAAGGGTAAATAGGTTCAACTACAACACAATCAAATCACAAACCAACTTCAAAAAGAGAATTCAATAACACCACTCCCCAGCACTGGCGCCATTTTTATGAATGCTCAAACTACACCACATCCAATACTAGGTGTAGGCGATCGTAATCTAGTATAAAACCCAACAAAGAGTTGGGGTAGAACCCACAAGGAGCGGTTTAGTACGGAATTCAATTAAGAAGTAAATATTGTGGTCTAATTGGTTATAGAAGTAGACATTATCAAAACCAAGCAAAGTAAGTTAAGGGTTTGACAACGAATGTCAGATGGGGGGTCTAAAAGTGTCAATTAACAACTACGATAATAACGAAAACAAGGGAGCAGACAAGTAGAGAGGGATTATCGAGGATGTGAACGATTATAGGCTATTTTCGCTATATGGGTAATTTAAGTTTACTAATAAATTCTATTTGGTTTTTAAACGCGATCTATTTAACTGATTAACTGTGAACTACGTGGGACTTTATTCTTTTTTACCTGAAAATAGAAGGTACGTAGGTCATTGGGTAGGCTAGACTATAGATGCAATAGCTTTCTCTCGAACAACTATTATGATTCAAGCGAGTTCTGTCAAACCTCGACAAGCTTAACACTATAAACAGTCCAAAACCTTAATTTATCTACTCTCTCGATCTAGATAGGTAGGATCGAATTAAGATTCACTATCTTAAGCTGAACCCACAACAACCCAATCACTACAATCATCAATCGATAACCTTAGTTTTAAAACCTCTCTCTCTCGAGCAAGCCCAGAACACTAAGCTAAAATTGCATTTGCAACTACAATTTACGAGTTAATACACAACTATCAATCAAACCCACTTCAAAACAACATTTAAATCATTAAACAACAATAACCATAAGCTAATTAAAGCAAATAATCACATGATAACACCTCTAAGAAAGGGGCTTTTAGCAACACATCATAAAAGGGAAGAAATCAATACCAATTATGTTCTCCATAATCTGGGTATTGCAATCAACGTCTTTACAATGATCCAAAATGCTTAAAATCAAAAACCCAACTCCAAATCTACTCAAAAACTCCTTCAACAAAGTCTCCAGCAAAAACTCTAAGTTCTACAGTGGAGAAATGACTCAGGAAATAACTGGAAAATAAGACTGACCTCTTTTCCTGCTTTTTGAAATTCAATTTATACTTTCTCTAATTTTGGCCTACAGGGTCACTAGGTGAGGTTAGGTGGCCATCACTGACCAAGTCGGCGATGCGCTAATGATTTCATTCCATCGCCGGTTTGCCTTGAATCTTTAACCTCATGGTTCTGTTACTTTAGGCGATCCAAGTTTGTGTCGTTGATCTGTTTGGCGGTTAACCGAAGGTCCAAATCCATCACCAATTTGGCTTCTCCCCAGAGCTAGCAGTCTAGAACTTTAGGAAAGCTGAAGTACCACTCGACGAGTCACCGAGTGGCTTTGGCGATTCTCAGCTTTTGCTATCTTCAGCCTTTTTAATCTTTTTCACTTCTTTTTGCTGGGTAATGTCCTTTCTTTATTCATTTTCTTTCATTGCTGCAAATCAACACTTCAACATTAGTTTAGAGCATAAATCAGGCATCAATGATAACAAAACTATGAAAATAAAGCCCAAAATAAGTCAAAATCTAAGACTCACCAACCCTAAAACTTCATTTTCCTTTTATCATTTATGGATTTTAACATCACAACTTGAGATTTTGATTGACAAATGACAATTTTTCAAGAACTTGAGTTCTAAACTAAAATGGTGATTGTGAATTGATTTTAACTCTTTTTTCGAAATGGTTTTCACCAATGAGTTCCAAATGCCTTGGTTAACATCTTCAAGTAAAGAATTTTGGATTCAGACCGCATTTTCAGAATTGTTTTTTTTTAGTTGATTGACTTATTTTCCAAAATGTGTGAGTTTGGTATTGTTATTTTTGAAATCTTATTGTGATTAATTGATTGAATTAGATTGTGTGGCTTTGGACATTATTCGAAAGGGAAGACTCAAGTCTTGGATTGACTTTTGATTGAATTAAGGTAAGTGACCTCCGAAACTTTGTAAAATTAGTACAATCGTGTATTTCCCTTCATTGTATGTGTTGGGGAGTAATGAGAATGAGGTGATGGGTTCATTTTTCCACTTGATTAATCTTAATGAATAAAAAAGAAATTAGTGAAAAAGTCAACTTGTTGATTATAATGCTTGTGAATTGCCTTTGGACCCTATTTTGGGTGATTGGTGAAATGTTTTGATGACATTATGTAACACCTCGGAATTTGGAAAAGGGGAGATTTCACTTTGTAGGCACTAGTTGTGTTCTACAGATCCATTCTACGGGTTGTAGATGCTTTTAGGGACCGTAGAGTGCATTTGTATGAAGTGGGTCAAGTTTTGGGAAATTTTAAGTCCAGTAACTTGATCTACCATTGACTAGGACAAGTCGTACGATGTTCTACGGACCATAGTTGGGTTTCATATAAGCAATTCAGACTTAGTAATTAAGGTAAAAGTTGAGTTCTATGGTTTGGGTCTACGGACTTAGAAAGTCCTACGGGCTGTAGAAAGATCTCGTTGAAGTTGGATGAATTTTGGGCCCCAGTCACTCAACCTACGGTTGATCAGTACAATCCGTATAAATTCCTAGGAGTCGTAGGTCACAACCAAAGGCCCGCCCGACAGTTATTTTAAAGGGTATTGGGATATTTTCCTATGCATTTAATACCTATACTACGTCATTTTAACTTATAAACAAGACCATATAACTGATTTTACTACTAAAATATATCTATTTTCTTTCATTCCCCAAAAATCCTCTCAAGTCTTCTCTCTCAAGATCAAGGAAGAATAAGCTAGGGTTTCCAAATCAAGTCACTTTTTTCACCATTGTTTTGTGCTTCAAGATCAAGGTATGTAGAGATTTCATCAATGGGTTCCATTCACACATTGAGTCCTAAAGATTTCTCAAATTCTTCAATTCAATTTCCCTAAATTGGATAGGATTTCATTCAATTCTTCATGGGTTCTATGTGTATGGATTCAATTGTTTGATTTTGATCTTATTATGATTGTTTAGACTTAATTACATGCTTTACAATCAATTTCATATGAAACCTTGAATGATATATGATTTTGATTATGAACCCCAAAAGGATATGAATTTATGAAGAAATTATGAAACTATGATTAACGCTATCGTGAAAGATATGCATTATTTATGAAAATGATTTTTTTATGATCTAGGTTGATTTAAGATTAGCATCAACTAAAGAAGTTTTATCACATTAAGGAATCATGCTTTGGTGAAAGGTTTTCTCACACATGCATGATTCAAGATTTAAGGAGCTTTTCTATGATGTTTTAAGCTTGGATTAGTAACTTAATTGTGTTTTTCCATGTATGATGAAATGTTTATGTTTATGACTAATTCCGTTGGAATTTTATTTAGCACCGAGAGGATATTGAAATGGAGGCTCTCCCATTAGTAGAGGTTGGGTGTCTAGTAGAAATCTCCTTGTCCCTAACTATGTGTCATGTAGGTTGTATTAAGGTACATAGCTAATAGATCCACCTAATCTAAAATTTAAGGTTCTTGCCTTGGCAAGTAAGAACATCTTTTTTTGGTATGGGAGAAAGATATCAGATTCCATGTCATAGCTCACATGGTCAATGCCGATTAATAGTAAATATCCCACAAAACGAACTAAGTTACTCTCAAATATTTTATGAAGTTTTCCTTATGATTTAAAATACATTGACCATGTTCAAGTTTTATGATGTTCCTTTAAAGGCTTTTAGTATGATTAGCTTGTCATGCATTTCATGCTTTTACACTCTCTTATTCCTTACTTTATGCTTTGTTCTATTTGAGAAATAAAGACATTGAGACTTGTAATTATCTTTCAATTTTTCACTTTATACATTAGTGACTTGTACACGTGACAACCAGGTTTTGGGGATTATGTTTTAGAATGAACTAGTTTTCACATTTCTTTCATATCGTTAGGTTGAGGCTGACTTTTATTGGTGGGATAGACAAGTGACTAATGTCCATTTTTGGGTCGTGACAAATGATATCAAAGCCAAGTTCATATGTCTCACGTATGTACAAGCAAAGTCTAAGTATAGTCTCGATTGTTAGTACAAATATGTATGTGCTTATCTTTAAGAGTCTATGAATACTATTAGGAAACTTTCTTCTATCCATTCCTTCCTATCGTGTGTGGTTGAATCACTGAGTTCAAATCACTCCCAAAGGGATGGAGTAGTGTTTTGTCACTCCCCGAGGCTACCCCATGGACGTTAACACAGGACCTAGGATCACAAGTGACCCAAGCTAACCCTGTTGGCATATCATAAGCATACTTAAAGATTTTCTGAATAATAGACATATTGTGCGGAAACTTAAAACATAATATAAAATGAAATGATGGGGAATACCCATTCTAAGTTTGAATATATAAGAAAAAAAATGAGTTTAGCAACAACTGAAAGATCAACTCCAACTAAAATCTGAATCTAAACTATGTCTGAATAAAAGCCTCTACTGATTAGAGATGCTACGACATGCCCCAACTAACTCTAGCAAAACTAAAACTAAAACAAAATGATTGAATAAAAAACATGTGAATCGTCCTCGAAAAATGAGGACTCACCACTGATGTTGCTGAAATGGAGATCGGGAACCCATACATCATGAGAAGATGTAGTGTAGACTGTAGAGTATGCGTCAGTAGTTAAAAAGTACTGAGCATGCACGATAGGATAAAGCTAAATAAAACATATAACTGAACAAAGCGATATACCAATGATATAATCTGAACATGATAGGAATATTGAAATGTACTGAATACTGAACTAACTGAATGCAATGACCAAGTACATGACATGTTGAAACTGAATACTGAGCTGTAACTGATAACCTGGTCAATGCACTAGAATCTGATTATGGGAGCTACTGTTAACTGACATAAAACCATGAGAGCTATCCGTGGAGTCCAATGTATCGCCCCATCGAGAGGACCCAATATACCTTGCCAGGGTGTATAAAGGCGTAACTGGAGTGATCACTAAATATGTTGCCCACAAAGGGGACTTATCCTACGAGGGCACGTAGTTCTGGGACTATGAGGGTGACTGACCCTTAGTCCACTCAGTATTAAGCCTACTCCCGACTGATTATGTAAGTAACACATTATAACTGAATTTATGTAATACTAAATAGCTCAAAATACTGACATGTTAACTTAAAATGCAATATTAATATACTAATAATGAAACATTCTTAAATGGGCATGTATAACTGAATAAACTAACCTAGCAAGTATAATTAATGAACTAAATGAATCTGCACAACTAGGGTTCTGAGTTTCATGCAAAGAACTAAGCAACAATTACTCAAAAACATGATAACCTGATTTGGATTAGTCTAACAACTAAATCACAACATAAAATCTGAAATTCTAGAGACCCTAGGTCTAGCATGATATAGAGAATCAAGAATCTGACTGAATTCTAGGGACCTAATGGGTGAAAGGAACCCACTAGTGAAATCTCACATACCTGGTGACGAAACTCATGGAGAAATCTTTCGATTTCGGAGCATGAACTGAAGAAAACTTGTTGCATTCTTGGAGAGGGCTTGGTCGACTCTTTCTCCTTCTTTTCGGTCAACTTGATGATTTTTTGGAGAATGAGTTGACTAGAGTAAGTTCTAATTAAGTTAAGTTATTAGGCTAAAATTGACTAAAAGGACGTAGTTTATTGGTTAAACGACGTATTTTAGGGGTTCAATGCATAAGGAAAAGACCTAAACGACCACTGACTTAAAAGTTGTCGGGGCCAACCGACAGACTGACCCACGGTCCGTCCTATCAACCATCGTTGGCTTTTAGAGAGATGGAATTTGGGGGTCTGAACCACAGCCTGGACCACGGACCGTGGTCCCACCTACGGTCCATAGGTCCTGGCGTAGGTTGACCCTTAGACGAATTTCTGCTGGGTTCTGGGAGGGAGCTGCAAGTAGCCAACCACAGACCCCACCTACGGTCCGTGGGTGGTACCCATCGGTGGCACCTGCAACTTCTGAAATTTGCATATTTGTCTGTCTAGGATACGGGGTGTTACATTATCTCCCCCTTGGAAACATTCGTCCTCGAATGAAGACTAAACTAGCTAAAAAATGAAGGGAAAGAGCTGCAAACCCTACCACTAAGTACTGGTAACTGAATTCTGACTGAAGGAACATGCAAATACGCTGAAAATGCAAGTATAGTTGAAGGAACATGATACTAAGACTGAATCTACGCATGAGTAACTGAAAGACTGGAGAGGAACTCTTACCTTAAGCTGGAATGGAATCGGAAGGAAAGAGATGAGGATACTTGGTCTTTATGGCTGCTTCTGCTTCCCAAGTTGCTCCATCTACGGACAGACTCCTCCACAAAACCTTCACTGACGCAACTTCTTTGTTTCTCAACTTTCAAACATGACTATCAAGAATCTCAACTGGGACATCCTCATAAGTGAGACTATCCTTCAAAGCCACACTTTCCAATTGTACTATGGATGCTGGATAACCCACACACTTTTTCAACAACAAAATGTGAAACACCGGATGCACTGCTGCTAGTTCTGCTGGTAACTCTAACTCATAAGCCACTTTTCCAATTCCTTTCAAAATCTTGTAAGGGCCTACATATCTAGGACTGAGCTTCCCTTTCTTGCCAAATCTCATCACCCCCTTCATAGGTGACACTTTCAGGAAAACCCAATCATTGATTTGGAACTCCAAGTCACTTCTCCTTACATCTGCATAGGACTTCTGGCGACTCTGGGTTGTCTTAAGTCTATCTCTAACGAGCTGAACTTTTTCCACCACATCGTGAACCGAATCTGGCCCTATCAAGGCTACTTCACCTACTTCAAACTACCCAACTGGAGATCTACATTTGTGCCCATACAATGCCTCATAAGGGGCCATTTAAATGCTGGAATGATGACTATTATTGTAGGCAAACTCTACAAGAGGAAGGTGACCATCCCAACTACCCTTGAAGTCGATCACGCAAGCTCTTAACATGTCCTCTAAGATCTGAATGGTACGCTCTGCCTGATGTCTGTGAATGAAATGTTGTGCTAAGATTAACGTGAGTACCAAGACCTTTCTGAAATGTCTTCCAGAAATGAGAAGTAAACTGAGGACCTCTATCTGTGATGATAGAAAAAGGAACCCCGTGCAACTTGACTATCGCATTAATGTAAAGCTTGATGTAGTCCTCCGCCGAATGTGTAGTCTTAACAGCCAAAAAGTGTGCAGACATAGTAACTCTGTCAACGATCACCCAAATGGAGTCATGCTATCTGCGAGTATGAGATAAACCTGTAATGAAGTCCATATTGATCAATTCCCACTTTCATATAGGAATGTTAATCTCTTGAGTCATACCTCTTAGTTTCTGATGTTCTATCTTCACTCGTTGACAATTAGGGCACTTAGCCACAAAATCTGCTATATCCCTCTTCATGCCATTCCACCAAAAGACTTCCCAAAGATCATGGTACATCTTAGTGGCGCCTGGATGAATAGAATACCTGGAGTTAAATACCTGGAGTTATGGGCTTCTGCAAGAATCTGTTATCTCAACTCACCCACCTTAGGAACATATGAACAACCTTGATAGCGAAGCACACCATCTCCCCCTTGGGAGAAAACCTCAACCCTTTGTTGATGAACTGCACCCTTCAGTTGAAGCAATATAGGATCACTGTCTTGTTTTTCCTTAACCTCCGCTACCAATGAATATTCTGACCCATTCTGAACTGTTACACCACCATCTGATATGCTCATAAGATGAACTCCTAGATGATCAAGTCGGTGAACATCTTTTGCTAGTTATTTCCTTTCTTCCTCAACATGCGCTACACTACCCATAGATAGTTTTCTAAGAGTGTCTGATACTACATTGGCCATACCAGGATGGTAAAGCACATTCATATCATAGTCCTTGAGAAAATTAAGCCATCTCCTCTCGCGAAGATTCAACTTTTTCTGGGTGAACAGATACTGAAGGTTCTTATGGTCTGCGGACACATCTACGTGAACACCATACAAGTAATGTCTCTGAATCTTTAGGGTAAATATCACTACTGCAAGCTCGAGGTCATGAGTTGTATAGTTCTTTTCATGCACCTTAAGTTGTCTAGAAGCATAAGTTATAACCTTACCTCACTGTATCAACACACAACCTAGGCTGACTCTGGATGCATTACAATAGATCACATAACCGTCTGAACCCTCTGGTAAAGTCAAAACAGGAGTTGTAGTCAACCTAGTTTTTAGTTCTGAGAAACTCTTCTCACAATCATTTGACCACTGGAACTTAACCTTTTTCTGAGTCAACCTAGTCAATGAAGAAGCTATGGATGAAAATCCTTCCACAAACCTTCTGTAATAACCCGCCAAACCCAAGAAATGTCAAATATATGTAGGAGAGGTAGGTCTGGGCCATTGTTTCACTGCTCTTATTTTCTGAGAATCCACTCACATCCCTTCGCTAGACACTATATAACCAAGGAAAGAAACATATTGCAACTAGCTAAACTTAGCGAATAACTGGTGATCTTTGAGAGTTAGCAGGACAACCCTCAAGTGAGTCGTATGTTTTTCCTCATTCCTAGAGTAAATGAGTATATCATCAATAAAGACGATAATAAATAAGTCGAAATACTGCTTGAACACCTTGGTCATCAAATCCATGAAAGCTCCAAGAGCATTGGTTAATCCAAATGACATAACTACAAATTCATAATGAACATACCGAGTTCTGAAGGCTATTTTTGGAATGTCACTATCTCTGACTCTGAGCAGATGGTAATCGGATCTGAGGTCTATCTTCGAAAAATGACTAGCACCCTAAAGTTGGTCAAACAAGTCATCAATCCTGGAGATAAGGTACTTATTCTTTATTATGAATTTTTTCAACGGTCGATAGTCGATGCACATCCTGAGAGAACCATCTTTCTTTTTCACGAACAACACTGGTGCCCCATGGGAAAATACTGGGTCTAATGAAGCCCTTATCTAGAAGGTCTTTCAACAGCTCTTTCAATTCCTTAAGCTCAGCTGTAGCCATTTTGTAAGGAGGAATAGAAATAGGCTAGGTATCTGGAAGGAGATTAATTCTAAAGTCGATTTCCCTTTCGAGAGGAATTCTGGGAAAATCTTATGGAAACACTTCTGGAAACTCATTAACTACTAGAACTGACTCAAGAGTTGGGGTTTCAGAGCTTGAATCCTTAACCCGAACTAGATGATAGAGATAACCCTTAGAAATCATCTTTCTAGCCTTAAGGTAAGAAATGAATCGACCCATAGACATTAAGCTACTACCCTTCCATTCTAAGATTGGTTCGTCTGGAAGCTGAAAACGAACGATCCTAGTTTTACAATCAAATGAGGCATCACAGAAATGTAACCAATCCATGCCTAGAATGATATCAAAATCTACCATTTCTAACTCTACAAGATCTGCTGAGGTGACTTTTTGGGAGACTGTGACAGGGCAATTTTTGTATACTCGTCTAGCTATAACTGGGTCACCAACTGGAGTAGAGACTGAGAAGGTGAAAGAGTTTCTGGACTGACACTTGAGATTACTACTATAAAGAGAGTTACAAAAGACAAAGTAGCTCCTGTTGTCTTTCCACTGAGTGAATCATATGTGAGCAACATCCTTAAGCTGGTAGGATGTCAACTCAACCCTATCATTACCAGTCACTTGCATCACTCCAAAGATTTTCTTAACCTCATCAATGAAGTTTTGTGGGTAATCTCTACGAGGAGGCATGATCTTAAGCACATAACGATGAATTAAAGACAAGAAGTTCGAGCATACCAACGCACGATAAGAATATCAAGAAAGTGAAGTTTTCCTAAAACACTTCGTAGCCTCCCTCTCATTAGATATGGTGCACTTCACACCCATGAAATGGACTCTACTTAGTGTGGATTTTCAGACATCCTAGGACTCTTGAACCTAATGCTCTGATTCCAAGTTTGTCACGCCCCGAAGCTACCCTCTGGACGTTAACACGGGACCTAGGATCACGAGTGACCCCAAGCTAACCCTACTGGCATATCATAAGATTACTTAAAAAAATTTTGAATAATAAACATACTGTGCGGAAACTTAAAATATAATATAAAATGAAATGATGGGGAATATCAGTCTAAATATATAAGAAAAAAATTGAGTTTAACGACAACTGAAAGATCAACTCCAACTAAAAATTGAATCTAAACTATGTGTGAATAAAAGCCTCTACTGATTAAAGATGTTGGGACATGCCCCAGCTAACTCTAACAAAACTGAAACTAAAACAAAATGACTGAATAAAAGACATGTCAATCGTCCTCGAAAAATGAGGACTCACCACTGATGCTGCTGAACTGGAGATCAGGAACCGATCTATGCGTGATCTGAATGCTGAGGACTTGAACCTACATCACGAGAAGATGTAGCGCATAATATGCATCAGTACTTGAAAGGTACTGAGCATGTAGGATAGGAAAAAGCTTAATAAAACACATAACTAAACAAAGTGATAAAGCAATGATATAATCTGAACATGATAGGCATACTAAAATGTACTTAATACTGAACTAACTGAATGCAATGACCAAGCACATGACATACTGAAATTGAATATTGAATTGTAACTGATAACCCGGTCAATGCACTAGAATCTAATTATTGGAGCTACTGTTAACAAACATAAAACCACGAGAGCTATCTGTGGAGTCTGATGTATCGCCTTATCGAGAGGACCCAATATACCTTGCCAGGGTGTATAAAGGCATGACTGGCGTGATCACTAAATATATTGCCCACAAAGAGGACTTATCCTACGGGGGCATGTAGTTCTGGTACTATGAGGGTGGCTGACCCTTAGTCCACTCGGTATTAAGCCTACTCCCAACTGATTATGCAAGTAACACATTATAACTAAATTTCTGTAATACTGAATAGCTCAAAATACTGACATGCTAGCTGAAAATGCAACATTAATATACTGATAATGAAACACTCTTAACTGGGGCATGTATAACTGAATAAACTGACCTAGCAAGTGTAATTCATGAACTAAACGAATCTGGGTTCTGATTTTCATGCAAATAACTAAGCAACAATTACTCAAAAACATGATAACTTGATTTGGATTAGTCTATGATGTGAGGTCAAAATACATATTTTTAATCATTATTTACCTCATATTTATTATTTATATTTGTCCTTTTTGAGCATAAATTTTATGGATTGTCCTAAATTGTGTATTTTATTTGTAGGATTAAATTGATGGAAAATTGGAGATGTTTGGAGCTAAAACGAATTAAAGATGGAAAGTTGAAGAAGGAAATCAAGCAGGCAGCTTAATGGAAATAAGTTAATATAATATTAATATAATTTATATGCAAATAAGGAAATAAAAACTTA